>JABSTQ010004299.1:0-80439 GCA_013358835.2 Ixodes persulcatus
AAACAATTCACGCCGTTTTCCCATAGGAATACACAGGAAGACTGGAAAAGTAGACTGCATGCTGTCTGCTTCAATTTGCACCGGAAGTCCCGTAGACACTAGCGCCAGCTGAGCCTCTAGCGTTTATTGTAATAACTCTATGGTTTAATCCGAACGGAAGTTACGATTTTGTAAAACGTTTGTAAACAATTACGACGTTCATTCGATGGATTCTTTCTTAAACCTATAAAATGTAATTCAAAAGGCGATTTCAAGAGATCACGAAGATTTTATAACCAACATCTAAGCTGTCACTCATTCTATTGGCCAATGAGAAGCTGATTTGAATGACCATCGTGACCAATGAGAAGCCGAGCTGAATGACCATGGAATTTGCGCGAAAAATTTAAAATAAATCTCTCGCCGTCAATATTGCTCTAAAAATTAATTTTTTTCGCGTAAAATTCATTTTTCGACACGCGTGTCCCAACCAGACTGTTAAAAAAAAAACTTTTTTTTCTTTTCAGGGGCCCTTTAAAGGGGCACTGACAACCCTAAGGTCGTATTTTTTTTAATTGTCTAAAACGATGCAACTTGTAGTCATAGACACGCAAAAAAAACGCATCGCAAAAAACAATTTTTTCGCGCGCGCGCGCGCCTTTTAGTTTTGGCGTTTAAATCTCCGCGCCGCCACCTCCTTGCTTCTTTTGATCGGTGACGTCAAAAATCAGGAAATTTAGAAGCTTTGTAGGTGACATTTCTATAACATTTAATAACGGCAATCGTAAAACATGTTTTTAACGCAATTGCGAACGCACTACGGCCCCTCTTTTTGAAATACCAGAAATCAGAGTTCGGTGTGATGTTGCTTCCTAGATTTGTACCCTCCCTCGGAAAACTTGGCGGCGCTCGTTGGCGAGCTTGGCGAGTCGAGAAAAAACCGTTTTTTTCCCGCCCGCGCCCTTATATCCCTCCCTCCTCCTCGCTTGGGGTTGCCGTGGCAACGGCGGAGGTCCGAAAGAAAGTCGAGTCGCAGGAGACCGCAAAATTTGACTCACTGCACTGGCGCGGATCGCGCGGGAACTTCAAATTCGGCATTTGGAAATTGTTTTTTTTAATTCACAAATACTGAATTTAAAGTTTCAAATTTTGAGGGTAATGTCCCGGCATCATTTTCGATCGTTTCGGATAATTAAAAAAAATATGATTTTGGTGTGTCAGTGCCTCTTTAATATTGACCATTAAGAAAATCTTAGTTTCTCAAAATAATCAGATTCGCTACCGTGAACAACACAATGTCTTATAAGAAATCTATGCTAATTTAAAGGTATATAAATGAACATTCCTTTTGAATGTTTTCTCATGTTTCTTTGTAAAGTAACGACGAAGTAACGGCATTACTTTAGCGAAGTAACTGTAACAAGTTACTCCTTCAATTTTGTAATTGTAAAACAGGGTTACTTTTTTTTGCCTGAGTAACTGTAACTGTAACACTGTTACATTGAGCAATAACATACTTATGACTGCAGCTGAGCCAGTCCTTCTGACACCAAGATGCGTGCGACTGCGCACCGAGTTGCTCGCTAGAACGAGCCTTGGAGTCCTCACAAGCAAATAAACAAAAAGCTATACCGAAGCTACACGGGCTACAGATAAAAGCAACAGCTAAACACGCCAATCACCGGCCGAAGTAGCGACGGTAGCGGCTCTAAGAAGCGCACTTTACACTGCTCGACAGCACAACGGGTGCGCCCATCCGGACCAGGGAAAAAAAAAGAGAGAATGACCGTGACGTCACGGCCCAACATTGCTTTAGCGATCGGTAACCAGCTGGCGGCCTGCTAAGGAGCAGCAGCTCAGAGCGGATCACATTTTATTATCGGCATTAGTTGAGAATGCAGCGTTCAGTTTACGTAATATTTTGGCTGGGGTTGTATTTTGTGTCACTAAAGCAATACCAGTAATTATTTCCTTTTCAGTTTTGGCCGGAGTCGTCCTTTAAGCTTTACAGATTTGTTTAAAACAAAAAAGTGAAAGCTACACTTATGCGGTTTGTGCAGGTGAGTTATACAGCTAGGGGGACATAGTTTAGGAAGCCAATTGTGACGATCAGTCGGCTAATTAAGTGAATTTGTTAATTAACTTTTTAATTAGTAAAAATACACACATGCTTCCAATTACAAACTTGCTGAGCGTCATCGAAAATCACTAAATCAACCCCTTTTTAGAAAGAAATAACACAGAGGAAGCATTTTATGGCGTTCCCTAAAAACGCTTTATTTGAACGAGTTTTTTCAGACACCATAAAATGCTGCCCTTGTCTTATATCGTCCTAAAAGACTCAATTTAGTGGTTTTCTATGATGCTCATCAGGTTTCTAATTGGAACCATGTTTATTTTCACTAATTAAAAAGCTGATTAACAAATTATACTTAATTAGCAAGTGATCGTACGATTATCCCCCTATACTATGTATATCCCCCGGCCATAAACTCACCTGCACAAACGCATAGTAGCTTTCACAGCTTTTTTTTTAACCTGTAGAGCTTAAAAAAAGACACCCTGTATGTTTTTTTAATTGGACCTGAAACGAAGAATGAAGATGAATGTTAGCTTTCTGTGACATTATGTCACTGAAAGGTAAATAAAAAGAAAGTTTGGCTGTTAGAAAATTAGTATCAACAGTCCCTGTTGGGCATTTGCAGTTGTGAAATTCTGGTATGTGGCCGCTAAGGCTTCTATACCGAATGTGCATTATTTGACCACACCAGGGGTTTTTCTTTTTAATCACTTCTTTGCATGAAATCACGTTTCGGTGCAAAGTGTGAACACGGGCAAGTTTTTATCCTAATTGATAGGGCTGCACAGAAAACACCACTCATTGATGGCCGTAGTTCAACTGCTTTGAAAAGTATTTTTAGTACAACTTCTTGCAATCGTATATTTTAAACATTCGGACAAAAAAGCTCCAACTAACGACGGCCAAACTGCAGAGAACAAGGCACGCAAAAGCCCTTCCCAAGCAAGCAACAGCTCTACAGCAGTGCGAGCAGACGACACGCGAGGCGGAAAGAGAGTGGGTGAGGAGGACAGCATGCAAGGAGGCTCACTCATTGCCCGGGCAACCGAACCTGCGACCAGATGGAGCGCGCGCTCGGATCACGTGCTCAATGAAGCCAATGAGCGCGACCACAACGCATTCCTGATTTTGACATTTTGTGCACCTTCCGATAGTGCTACAGAAACGTCATCGCCATTCAAGAGGAAGGGAAATGGCCTCTTGAATGTGCCCGAGATCGCCGTGCTCGGCCGCTCCGTTTGCAATAGAAAATTCTTAAATTTTTGTGATTTTTGTTGCATTTTCAGCGGTTTTTGAGGCACAATTATTTTAAGGCGAAAGCCTTACTTGACACATTTTGCGAAAAGGCGTCGGCGTTGTGCCCGAAAGATGGTTAAAGAAATAAGTCATTAAGCACACACCACTCAAGGTCAATACGGACGCACCTCATAAAACACAAAGAAAAGCACAACAATGCAGATGCTGCATCACGGAAGGCTCAATGTCAAAGCAGACGCGCCTCAGAAAATAAAACAAAAAGAAAAGCACAGCAATGCAAATGCTTCGTCACGAAAGCCGTCGTGAAGCCGGCGGGGTTCGCCGCGCTTGCGCAGTGGGGGAGCGTGATGTCACCGCCGGAGTGCCGTATGCGATAGGAAGACGTGGCGCGCTGCTTGTAAGAATGCACTGCGTGTCTACACGTAAGCAGTCTTAAGTGTCTCTACCGAATTTTTATTAATTCGCTGCTAATTTTGCGTCAATTAGGAACCCAGTACAGTAAAGAAATTTTAATGGTTAGTTCGTTATAACTAGGGATGCCGCGAACCTCCTGAAGTTAGAGTTTGAAAGGCTGTGAAATGTTTGAACCTCGCTAAGGTTCGAATTTGAAAAGGTTGCAACTCTAGAACCCTGCTGAGGTTTGAATTCGAATAATTCGACAATGTTAAGGCTTCTGAAAGTTCGAGTTCAAAGATATCAATTTTTTTTTATGTAGTTTGAAGAATTTGAACATTTAGAATTTATTCAAGTTTCAAATTCGAAAAATCGAATATTTCAAACTTTTTCGAGGTACAAGTTCGACAAGGTCGAAAGTTTCGATTTTAAGTTCCAAGTCTGAATTTTATGGATGGGAATCAAATTCCGTAATTTCAAACGAAGTTCTCGTGAATTCATCTAAAAAAAAATCGCGAAATGTGCTACTAATTTAACTGAAAACGTTGCCCATTTCTCTTACGCCGTAATTATACTCCTTCCTTCTCAGTGCGGTGGTACTGACAGTACTACCTGTATTACTCGTTATTTGTCGTAACTTATGAAAAACGCGTTCAACTAGTTGAACGGTTCATAGAAAAGCCCTGAGGCGGTCAGATGAGAGTACTTCCTACTTATTTGCAAACTAGTAACAATCCAATCAAACGTCGCCTAAATGCAATGCTGGCTTAAGATAACTAAATATGCAGGACACTCCCAGCGAAGCACCTCGGTTGAATTTCAAGCCTGCAGATCAGGTATCTGTTGACCCACAGGTTACCTCGGGGCAACCTACGGAGTTGTGCGCGGGAGAGGCTCTGCGCGGAAGTCGAAATTGAAAGGTGTGAGGTATGAGGCCGAGGCCGCCCCAAAGCGAACATTCAGCGCTTGGTTCGAACTTTGTCAAACTTTGTTCAAAAGTTCGAACTTTTGAACTCGGCAGGTTCGAAAGATCGAAAATCGTTGAACTTCTTAGCGTAAAAGGTTAGAAAATGTTGACATTCCTGGCGTAAAAGATCGGAAGTTCGAAAACAATCAAATTTCTCAGTGCCAAAAATTAGGAAGTTCGAAAATCGTCGAAATTTTTATGTAATATTTTGACATTTCGAAACTTTGCGAACCTTTCAAAACCCTTGGTTCAATCTTCAAACCTCAGGTTCACAAAAAGTTCACGGCATCTCTAATTATAACATAAAGAACAGAAAAAAATTTGTTTCACAAACACACATTTTTGGGGGATTTTCCAATTTTTGAAATTTGCTATTGACATGCCCCTTTCACATCAGAATGTTGTTCTAATACTAAAACTTGCCAAAAGTTTATTTCATACAACTTGCATTTTTGGCAGATATAGATTGCAAGCACCTCTCCACAAAGTGTCAATTACAAATTTGATTGTAACGCATACACATGTTGCACTGATGTACTGCCCAAGTGAAATGAAGTGGACTGAAACTTCCAAGTGCTTTTTTTCTATAATTTGATATTTCTGCCAGGCAAGAGGCCTTTAGAATGTTACCTATGTATGTCACTTCCATAAACTTGGTAACCTTGAATTTGTCTTTAATAGACTTATCTGACAATGCTATTTGTTTTGCTCTATTATTTGCTAGACTAATTCACATTAAACTTCAGAGAAGGGAATATGACATCTGAAAGTTTATAAACCATAATTAATTTGTACATTTCAAGACGCCTTCAGAAGAATTGAATTAGTATAAGCTAAAGAGGTCTCATGCAATGCAACCATTTCTCCTTGATTATAAAAGATTGTCCCTTGACAAGAACAGAAGTGTACCTACCATTACTGATTCAGCAACATTTTGAGGCACCTTCCTAGAGGTCATTCCTTGGCTCTCCGAGACAGTAAGCACAGGTTTTGGACTGGGAGCCACTTCTTCAGCGACCACTTCTTCAATGTGATCGGCAAGATTGGAGGTACTGTGACAAAAAATAGCACTCATAAGAATTACATGGCTACCTCCGAGATGTTGCGCTGCAAAAGCTTCTACAGAGGCAAAAGTAAAGGATTGTGATTAACAAAACTGACGTTCCTCTCAAACAAAAAAAGAAGACATTTTCAGAAAGTTGACATCAAAGAACATCAGGAATACAGTGATGTCTCGTTAATATCGACACCTCCGTTCCCCTCAAAAATCGTCCACAATGTGAGTTGTCTATAATAACGAGACAAAAATGCATGTATTTCCCCAGTTTGTCCCCGTAAGTAGTGTCCATATAGCGGGGTATCCATATTAATGGCGTCCATATTAAAGGGATGCTGAACCGATATCTGAAGTTGCCGAAATAAGCCCCGGACAAGCTTCCCGGGACCGCACTATACCTAAAAATGCTATTCATGTAAAGGGATGGAGATCGGATTATTATATTTCTTTGAATGACGACCGCTGATTGAGCCAGAAGCGCCAGACGCCTCCGATGCGCGCGAGGCCCTCTGGGATTACTCGCAACGGAACTGACGTCAACAAACTGCAACGGAACTGACGTGAACAAGTCGAGCTGCCGACGCGCCACAGCGTGGAAAAAAGTTGCGCTTTGAATAATAGTAGACGGATGCCCGTCGCGTTGGAAGTTTGCCAACTAATCCAGCCAAGTTAGCTGCGCATTACCTGCCAGCCACCCTGCACCCTGCCACCCCCAGTCCACTTCTGCACCTGCGTCGTAGCGACGGCGGCGACTTTGGTCTGTGGGTTTTTCGGAGTTCGGCGATTTCTTTCCCGTCCTGATAATTTGGCCATGACGACGGCGACCACGGAGACTTCGACAGCGCTGATGTTTGATGCCGCCAAGATGCCGCTTGCTCGCGACGCTCGCTAGGCCGTTCGGCGCCGCACAGGTGTCGTGTCAAAAACGACATGATGAACACTGTTCGACAAATTTATCAGATAAAATCGCATTTCTTTTAAAAATATATCTCATCGTTTCGGGACGGGGTTCGCACGTCGCATTTCCGTTTCGTCGCGCCACCACGCGGCGTGAGCGCACGCCGGAGCCAACGAGGTAGGTCGGAGCCAACCGAGCCAACTTTGATGGCTCACCATAGCCGCGTTCTGCGTACTACAAGTTTGTTGTCGTCACGAAACGAGCTTTAAAAAAACTCACCAGGTGCACCTTAGAATATTTATTTACATAAATCATATAATTTAGACTACTTTATTGTTTCAAGTACCGTCATTTAAGAGCCATTCGTGTGCTGTAAATATCAAAACGACAAAGAATTTAGATTCTGTTTTTCGGTTCACCATCCCTTTAACGAGACATGACTGTAATAGTATAAATCCATTTCTTTTTGGCAACTTTTTAAAAATTTAATCTACATACACTAAGACAAGAAAAACCCCCATAAGAGGAAGACGAACAAGAGTGAGCGACTCGCTAGGAATAACAGGGTGTGCCTCTCGGCTGCCCAGCCTTCAGTATGAGCAAGTTGTCCTCGAAAGTGCTTCAGTACCAATGACGTCGGAAGCACAAGTACCGCCACAGCACTTTAGAGGGCAACGGGTTGTGCCGATGTACGACTACACCTCCCCAAGCTACAAGCATGAATGACTTCCAACCAGCTGGCGGCACCAAGCTCCCATGAAGTTCAAAAAGGCCCACGGGAAGTTGCTCAAAGGCACCTGTCAGCGTCGTCGAGTGGGTCCAACAGGCAAAGGGGTTCCATCGCCTCTGCAGGGTTCAGGGGGCTGGCCACGATGGGGGCACAGTCCAACTCCGCCAGAGCAGACGTCGATGCCGAGGGAGTGGCAGCATTTTCCGAGCCGCCCGAAGAGGAGGTCGAGGATGTATGGGTCCGTGTCCACGTCTCTCCCGCGTCCACGGTGCTGCTCGTCTCCCTGCCATCTTCCATCAGGTCAGTCACGTCTCTGATCACGGGACCTTCTGAGATTTGGCTGGCAGGCTGAGAAGAGAGGGGATCACAAGCGTGGAACGTCTTTTCCCAGTTGTACCTTCCCTTCATTGTGCCCACCCCGGTCACTCATAATGCGGTTCTCCAATGACTCTCCAGGTAGTAAAACACAGTATGCACTAAAGTAGAACCCCTCTACAAGTGAGTGCTTGTCAGAACAAACAAAAATAAAAAAAAAAACACAAATATCAAGAGAATAAGCAAACACGCACCGAGCTAACTTGGTAATCGGGCGTGCTGATCTGTCCATCAGCGGCAGCAACGAATGATGACTTCTTGAGCCGCGGCGCCTTGGCGCTGGAACTGTCATGCAGCATGAGGGGGAGCTTGCGCTTGACCGTGATGTTACGGTTCGCTTGCACCAAAGTCACCAAGAACTGGATCAGCTGCAGGTCAGGAGAAAAAGCAATTTTTCAAACCCCGCCTTTCTCGCTTGCAGAAGCCTGCGGCAACACTACGACGCATTTAGGTCACAGAAACTGCAGACAGAGAAAGCCTCAGAACATTAAAGAATCGGGACCGCACATTTATAGCAAGTTCCATAAATGGTTTACAATAGACCGATCTCACCAGGAGTTGCGCGACGCCACCGCTGCCGCGGTGCATGCTGGTACCTGTAGTTCTCTCCAGTTTTCCGGCCGCGTCAATGCGCATTGTATGCCCGCCCGGCGTTTGGAAATTTTCGGTTTAGCACGAGACGTTTAGCCGGGTGTTTACTCATGGTTTTCAATGGGTGGCTTCACCCGTTGTATGCCACGGTGCTACAGCAGCAGGCAAAAAGGCCTCGGATATTATGTCTTCCCGAAAGAAAGCAGCACGGCAAAGAAAGGTAAACAGAGCCGGACAGAGCGGCAGGAAAAATAGCGTTTTTCCATTTGTTCCCCGATTTGCTTAAATTAATATCCACCTATTGCACGTCAGCTAAAAAGTGTAAGATTACAGGGCACGAGACACACAGCGTGCCGAAGTGTTATGTACGTTGGAATCTCTCTGAGCATTTGCTCCGTAGCGGTCTATTTGTTGGTCTATCTCCACTAAGTTTGGTGAGGCCGTTTCGAATACACTTTGCTCAATGAATTTTGGTGGTTATAACTGTTAATGTGACTACATGTTTTAAGCACAACTGTGTTTCAAAAGATCAGGACAACCACTAAAAAAAAAGCAGAGATTCTTGATATGCATCACTTGAAATAAAACAACTTTTTTTGGAAGCGGTTTTCATTTTTTTTTTTTCATGCAAAACGTAAAGAAACACCAATTTAGAAGTGCAACACTTACCGGCAGAAATGTAACAAACGAGCCTAACCTATTTTGTGGTGGTCTATTAGGCTGGCGCTACTGATCCAGGGAAAAGCTTCCAACGTTGGGCGACACTTAGCGTTCGGAGCTGGCGCAAACAAAACGAAACTGAATAGAAACTGTACACGAAAAATCATCTACACCCCAAGTTTTCAGGTATCTTGCATGGTTGCTTCTTTTTGAGAGATGACAATTGTTACCGCGCATCAGGCATGGCCTTCCTTCTCTGTGTGCAGGCTTCTCCCCGCAGTTCATCTGTACCCTGTCGCACAGGCTGTCAACCAGAATGAAACAACTTTTAGAGAACTATCGCTCACCGAGAAAGTCTATTTAGCTCCTCTTACTTCATTGTTGATTCAACGTTATGCACAAGACTGAACACTACCAAGCTCAGTTTTTTACCAACACATTTGACGCTGTTCCACGGTGCTACACAAAGTCGATGGTCCCCCACTTTTTTTGTTCTTTGCCATTCAACTAGATGTTCAGTTTCCAAGTTAATTGAGACATCCGAGCCGCCGGAAAGCTCGAGTAGTGGCGTCGTTGTTTTTTTCCTGCGGCCGCAGTGGGACCACTGCGTGAACGGCAGTGTGCTCACGCGTTGACGAAGACGAAGAAGCAGACGACGCCGAAGCAGACGACAAAGCGATTCTAAAGCGATAAGACGACTGCAACTGCTTTTCTGCGCTTGCTGACAAACTAAGACATCACAACGAACACAATTTTATGAAGTGCAGACATGCAGGAGAATCCAAGCTGATACCTGGGCGTTCCAAACGATAATCTACGATGTATGCGCAGCCCTATGTAGCCGGGAAGCCGGAAAGCGATGACTACAAGTAGCATGGTGGCGGCACCACTTCCGAAATGCGCGCGCCTGCGCAGTTCGCTTGGTGACATCGGTCTATTGTCAGTCACTCCTGACCAAGAGACCAAGCTGGCACCAAAATGTTGAGATTCATGTTTATGATTAAACATCCAGTTACACTCCATCTCACAAAATGCTGCAGTGCTGACAACGACACAGGCGCAAGCACTCGGCTTTGGAAAGATTTGGAAAGTGCCTTTGTGCGCGAGCTCTCGTGGAAACAAAGTTATTCTGCTCAGTTAAGTTCACACGCCTGTGTCTGCACTGTAGGCACTCGTGAGATTGAGTAGAGTTTGCTCATTCGCAATTCAAACGAAGGCACGGGAGGGGCACCTTCTCGACTATCTGCTGCTGCTTGTGGTGCTTCTGGCGAAGCACGGCCACCTCCCGCCAGAGGGCCTCATTCTCCTTCTTCATGTCCGTGAGCAGCTGATCCACATGCTCCTGGCGCCCCTGCATGCTGCCCACGTCCGACAGCAGCTCCTTGAGCACATCGCCATGCACACGGCTGTCCTCAGGGCCCCCGTTGCGTCCCGCAGGCACCTACCGAGGACGCACGCTTGGACAGTGAGGACATGCTTGAGGACCAATATAGAGAATGGTGCAACTACCCTTTTCGTTTCTTCTTTAATGCATAATCAACGAGCCCAGTCAACCCTTCCAGTTGAAACGCAAAACTACCGGTGGACCAAATCGGATTGAGTCTTGGTTTGGCAAGATTCAACACTTGCTCAACCTTCCAGAGAAGGTAAAGATACGGCACAAGTTTGGCCAAGATACATCGGTGAATGCCACAGTTGAGGCTTGCAACTCTGTGTGGGGCTGTGGCATCTCTAGATGAGAAAATATTGCAAAATAAATAATAAAAACGTTCACCGTAACTGCAGAACACATCCGCAACAAATAGTTATTTGGAATCATGTTGCTCTGTTATGTCACTAAAGGGTGAAACACACACGCAAGAAAATACAGCGAAAGTCCTCCAAGAAATTCGGGATGTGAAACCAACAAAACTTGTTTTTGAAATTTCAATGTGCCATAACTTTTAAAATAAAGCAAATTTCAAAAAAAGAAAAGTTTCACCAAGTTACTATGTTCAGTGCAAATTAAAAACCAGTAAAAAAGTTGTTGCAGAGCCCCTTTAAGACTGCTTACGTGCAGGAATGCAAAAGCATTCGTATATGTGACGTATTCCTACAAGCCAGGTGCCCCGCTATCCTCTGCAGAGGTCGGCCAGGCAGCCTATGCAAACGCCGTCCGGCCGGGCTCTGGGGAGCTGCGGGTGTGTGCTGCTGCGGCGGCGCGCGAGAGCAGCGCCAAGAGTGTGGGGTGGCGTTCCTTGGAACTATCCGGCACGCGGGCCACGTCGCAGCCATTTTAACAGCCGTCCCGCGGAGAGAAGTTTTCAGCCATTTTTTAGCCGTTAGTTACAGAGCGGAGAGAATTTCTCTGCCGTTTGTCACAGTTACGGGCAACTCCGGCTCCACTCCATGGGACAGTTAATGCTTTTGCATTAAAACTCGAAACATTAAACATGCAACCATACAATAAAAAAATTTAAAAAAAAACACAAAAAAGTATTGGTATTTATTGAACAAAAATCAAAAATATGCTTTCAACAAAACTTATTCGCAATCGAGGCACAGTAAATATCCTAATTTTATTTCAGTTATCGTCATGTTGCAATCCTGATTGAGTGATGGCACTTAAAACTTCTCCAAACAGCTTCGAGTTGCTTGTCAGTTTCGATCAGGGCCATCCTAGCAAATCATGTTGCATCACAAGCATCTAAGGAACAACTTGTCAGCAGCCCCAGGTTTGCAAGGAAAATTGCCCGTCTGAAGCGCATCTAAAATACCTTTGCTTCTACACTTCCATGCTCCCCTCAACATCATACATACAAATAGCAAGTCCGTCAAAATCGGACCAAAGCAGACAAAAAGAAAATGTACTTGCAATGCATAGAGCAAATGGTTACAGATCATTTCCCCTTGCACAGTCGGCACAGCCGCGTTAATTTGAAGAGCCAGTTTTATAAATTTACAATCCACCTATTATTCTTTATTTCATGTCGGAGAAAGTGGCAACATGCATTTAAGCTGCATAAACATCCTTTTCAAAGCTGTACATATATACCCAGGCCTTCCACTGTGCACTTGAGATATAAAATAGGTATGGGACCAATCCGCAGACTGCTTGCGTACATTCAAAGTAGTACACAGCTCACAAGAAAAGTAAGCGAACTATAGAACGATGGGCCTAAGGGAGTAGCTCACCTTGCGCTTGATGAACTCGAGCATGCACTCCTGGCCACGGATGAAAAAGTTGTGGAAGAATTCAATGCTTTCTCGATCAGACTTGAGAGCACCTTGGTCAATGTTAGCCACCTTACGGAAGCCATCTGCAAGGGTAACAAGAGTCTCACATGTCACAAAGTACTTAAAGTCAAAGTTGCAGGTTTTACGTGCAAAACCAACAACGGACATCTGGCACGCCCCAGCGGAAGACTGAGGATTAATTTCGACCACCTAGTGATCTTTTGACATGAAACCAAAAGCTTGGTTACACAGCGCCTTCTGCGCAATAAGCCTCCGTAAGATTGCAGGCACCTCGGCCGGGATTCGAACCCGCTACCTGGGGATCCGTAGGCCGGCACTTTGCTTCGGAGCCACCGAGGCGGCTGTCACAAAGTACCTGGCTCACGAGTAATTTGTGACATAATGCTTCACAATGGAAGCTTTTATTAAGCACAATACACCAAGTCAAGCTCCACTTAGGACTGCAAGTGGCTGCATACTTGACTACCATAACATCCCAACAGATAGCCCACCCTGATTTTCAGCATGGTTTTCTATTATCCTAATAGCTTTAGTTGAACTCAGTTTTGCACACTGAAAGTTAATCCACCTCGTATTTTCGCCTAATATGCTCTCGGTTTTAGGTAGTATACCCTCGGGATATTACGGTATGTCAGTGAAGAAATTAACTTTGCTATTTTATGACACCTTTAAGTTACAAGCAAAAGTAGGACTAAGTTTATTTAGGCAGGTGAGCAAGCATACATTGATTTTTCTGTTTTGGTGTCAAATATTTTAACCTCTTTAAAAGTTGGCTATTTTCTTCACATATTACCCTATATTTATTGGAACTTTGTGAAAATAAGCTCATCTCACATTCAGAGTGCTGGCAGGAACGGCCAACTTACACATGTTAAGTTGCCTGATGAAACTAGCCATGTTGCTGTGCTTGAAGTAGAGTGGAAGCAACTCCTTTGCAAACTGTGTCTGGTTGTGGATAATAAAACTCTGGCCATTCTGTAAAAAGACAAACAAGAATAACACATTTTTGCTGCAAACACCAGTGACTTTCATAGATTTGTCAAAGCTCACTGTGAGCATTGTTGTTCTGTGCTAAATAAAATATTACCAAAAATTTGAAATTTGAACTGTGCCTAAAACTGTTGAGTGTCTGGTAGAGGCCAAAAAACAATCACACAAGAGAGCAGTAGCTGGAGAACTGGAGCAACTGTGACCGTGATAGATTATCAAAACAGATCCAGCCTTTTTGCATGAGTATGCTTCAGCATGCACACAGGGTAAAGAATTAAACTTTCCAATTTGACTACCTCTTTGCTAGGAGCAAAGAATTCTCGCAAGCAGCTTTTTAGCATGAGAATGCTTCACCATGCTGTACAGGGTTAGTTTTTACACTTCCCGATTTTTGTATACTAGAAGCAAATAATACTCGCAAGTGGATCTTGCTTTTCACTTCAGAAATAATGCCTGAGCAATGTCTTGTACAACATTTATAGGTTTTGTTTCTTTCAATTTTACAAGCAAAACATGATATGTGAAGAACTAGAGGACTTCTTTACATTGACCAAAGGATGCTGTAATTTGAAACAAGCTCCCAGAATGACATATTCTGTAACTCAAAGCACTTGGCAATACAATGCCATGGATACATAAGAGTTTTCTGCCCTCCCTTAACACAATTTTGCCTGCCTATATAGTCATCTCTTCTCATATCATCCAGCCTTTTAAAGTTAACTCCCACGATGTCTACCACTTGCAATGACCCGATTTGGGTGCTAATCCCTTCCGATTTCATAGCAAGGCACTTGAAGGTGTTTTATTCTCAAACACTAGGTGTCATCACACTGTAGAGTGTGGACACCTATACCCGTTTTCACCTCAAGAAAAAAGCAAGTTTTGCGCATTGTTCATACGCAGCGCGAAGTGGTTCTTACGAGACTTGCTTGTTGGGGGAAACAGCAATGCTTTTGGAGTTTGGAACGTGTGCGTCTTGATAAGATGACATATATCTAATCTAAAATTCACCTACATACATCTTAATAATCCACATAGAGGAGGAAATTAGTAACGCTCCGCAAGGAGCCGGACTTTTTTTGCTATGGCTCTTGAGGTAAAAACGGGTATAGTCTAACAAAGCTCCCTCAGCTTTCTGTGCAGTCTCTATTTCTGGACCTGAAACCTGAGCTTCGGTTTCTATAGCAGCTGCCCCAGCATCCGCTGTGCTCCTTCCTCAGGCGTCATATGCTCTATGCTCGAAGACAGTCCCCCCGTGGTTCGTGGGTACAGACGACATAAATGTATTGCCAAATCGTTACCGAGCTTTCCTCAGTGAGTTCTGTAAATTAGATTCTTGTTAAACCCTAAATTCAGTCAAATCAGTTCATAATTATATGTGAACAAATTCTGACATAGCCCATTTTTAATTTTTTTTAAAAAGGATATATCAGTTTATTAACATAACATTTTGTCAAAAGTTTCTAAAATCAATTGGGAATGTGCATTAAAATGTGTGCTTGACTAATGAAATCATATGAACTCTTTTTCTTCTTTTTTTTTCACAGCAAACATGATACAGTTCGCTGGGCTTCAGTGTAATGACAACAGGGGCCTTCTCGTAAATAAAAACAAGGTTCAAGGCTTCTCTCCTAGAAATTAAAGAGGGAGGGGGGGGGGGGGGGGGGGGTGGGGGTGCAACGATTTTCGGACTTCGGTCAAAATTTGTGGAAGTTGCCCTCCGACACTTCTGAAGTAAAGAACAGATAACCTATTTCGCCTGCGCGTCCTAGTTGTTGTGTAAAAAAAAAGATAAATATTGGCATTTCTGGCACCCCTCAACTCACTCCCAGTCTTCAGGGTCACACCTGGTTCCCCTCCTAGTAACGTAATTCGGGGTGCCGTGTAGGTTCCCGTGTGCTCTCTCGGAGGAAGCTTCCTCTCCCTCTCTCTGCTGACATTAGCGGGTGTTATGCTGCAGCTTAGAGCCGAGCGAGGTCACGTAAGCTTCTCGCCGTGGTTCCTTCAACTGCCACTCGCGGCTGTAGGTGGGGGAAAAAGCTAGACTTTTGCTTTGCGATTATGCAGCGGAATCTCGACATTTTTTAATGAAGGAGATGTTTTGTCTATCCCCCAGGACACAATAAACAACGTAAAAATGACGAGATGCAAATTCTTTTAATCTTAAAATCGTTGCACCCAACCCCCCCCCCCCCCCCCCCCTTTAATTGCTCAGGTGACTCCAAATGTGTTCTTATGAAACTAATAAAATTTTGATCACTTCTTAGCAATGCAAGTATGTGTCATTGAAGTGAGCTTCTTAGAAGTTGCAACTTGCCGAGAAACTCTGTGTTAATCGAATGAATGAACAACTTGGACTGATCTGCCAATGAAGCAAAGAGCCGATACAATTGGTTGTACGTACATGGATTTGTTGTGGCAACCCCACACAGACACAAGCTGTCCCAAAGCGAAACTCTGAGCCGAAAGCCCCAAATCGTAGCTCCTCAGCCCGGAGGTACTACGAAAAGGAACTCTGATTTACAAAGCTCTGCGGAAAACGACAGGCATCGTAAATCATGGAGGTTGAATGGAACGACTGCTGCGTTTGCGGGGGGCGTTATGGGAGCCCGAATAATAGAACTCAGCCGAAAGCCGCCGATATATAAATAAAGCAAATAACAAATTGTAAAGAACTGTTTGCACGTGCTCAGCCAGGAAGTATCGTAGATTACAGCAAGGAAAACGGCAGATACATTTATGTAATCGCGCACAACAGTGCTCGCCTCTACGGCCCCACAATAGCAGAGGCGTAGTGGCATCGCCACAATCGCTTAGACCATTAAGACCACCCAGTGTTCCGTTTTCCTAATTAGAAATTCTGTAATGTTTGCCACTATATTTTTCCAAAAGCAACTGCGTCGTTAACAGAGCCGGTTAGCACCGCCACTTGCAAGTTGGTGCAATCACCGGGTTAGCTATCTAGACGGATGTCTTCTTGAAATGAAACTGTGCTGACACTCGCCTCGACAGCGTTGATCATCTACGAGAGGTTAGCTACGAGGTTAACCTTAAACGAGAATGTCGCGCGTAAGCTAACAACAATGCCAGAAAGTCCGCAAGTGCTAGCCCTAAATACACCGAGAAGCTTCAACGCACCTCGTTCCAGCTGATCAAATCGTTGCAGTTCTCGTCTTCGACAAGTTTCCAAAGCTTCACCAGGAAGGCGGGGACGTTATTGACACCAACTTCTGTTGTATGCATTGCGGAAATCTTACGAACTTTGGAGTGAAACGAATATTGGTGCGAGGATAACGACCATCATCCCCGCGAACGAAGGAGATAAAAAAATCATATTTCCAAACATGGTTGCTAGCATTCATTTACATTTTTTCCTCCTCGTCCATTGAATCGCTGCATGAATCATCCAAGGTCGCGAAAGGACCGTCAATTAGTGTTATAATGAGAGTATAACTTGCCAAAAATGCATTTAGTTTGTGCTAAAAAATTTTAATATTGTCAGAACTAGATAGTTCTACAAACTAACCATGTTCTCCAAGTTTTTGTAAAGTCGCAAAATTTAAGCAGAGTGGTTTTACCTGTTGTATTTGGTATATAATGTTGTCTGATACTGCGTAATAATTTTGATAGTCAGATGAAAGCTCAGAGTGCGCCAGAAGCTTCGCCTGCAACCTTTCTGCAACACGCGCTCACGCCTTCCGTCGCTCTCTTGCTGAACCCCGAAGTGACACCGAAAACAGAAAGCTTGCGCTAGAGCCAGAGCTTTTGGTGCATTCTCAACTCGTATCAGACTGTAGTTGAAACTTGTAGCCTTCATTATTTTTTATATTTATTCCTCCGTACTTCGGACTTGTGGAAGGTGCGAAAGAGCCAGTGAGACAAGCAGACGATCCAGACGATAAACAAATGAATAGACATTGTTGTTGAGAAGCTCTATGAAGCTCTTTGAGCTTTTAGCGCCAAATCACATAGGCGGTGAACTGAAGAACGACCACCTGTCAAAAGTATATATTATATATATGTAAAACCGCTTTTGTTTTGCGAATGCGGCCACCGGATGGCCATCTTGAGACACGGAAAATAGACCTTTTGGAGCGTTGCGGAAGCTGGACAGCAACGTGCTAACGTGCTGAAGACACGTTTTCCGCCCGTTAGTCGTCATTCGCTAAAAGCGTTTTTTAGAAGCTCATGTAAACGGTTGAGAACACGTGAAAATGTTTACGAAAGTGCAGTACCGCACAAAAAGGCACAATTCGTCGAACGCACGTCTCGCCGGTCTCGCGGCGTGATCAAAGCTTCCTTGGCACGCCGAAGTGCTGCGTCTCTGTGCCTTCGCACGCTTGGGTACTTATCAAGAATCGACGCCGTGGCTGTGTCGCGCGTAGACGTTTCCTGGATCGCCCTGCTGTCCTGGCAAGTTGCTACCATTAAAGGAAAAAAAAAAAAAAGTGGTGCTATGGCTATGTTCCAAATCTACTCGAATGAATCACCTAACAGCACAAATAGACCAACTCTGTCGAGGAAGATAAGTTTTCGAACGCAAAAGTATAAACAGCGAGATCGAATTTTTTTAAACGCGGCCCATATGGTCGTGTGCAATCTGTCGCCGCCGCTGCACCCCCCTACCCCTCTTCCGTCGCCACTGGATCAGGTGTAGGAAAAAATGTCCCCGGAAAAAATGGCCCCGGAAAAAAATGTCCCCGGAAAAAAAGTCCCCGGACAAAATGTCCCCGGAAAAAAAGGCCCCAGGTGGAAAGTAGGAAAAAATGGCCCAAACAAATAAGGAAATGCCATACAATTCCACAAAGTACTTACACATCGCGACACTTAGCGCGAACACGACATCGGCGCATTTTCACATTTTACTTTGAAAGAGTATTAGTGGGACACGAAATTTTACCGTCTGCATAATATCCACAAATAAGCACTCTCATACCTATAATAACTTTAATGAAATTAACCTTTAGTTTCTATAAGAAAAAGATAATAAAGCTAGCGATCGCTTTTCGTGTTAAGTGTCGCGCTTTTTACCTATTTGGAAATGATCCACAAAGTCCGCTCCAATTTCCCAAACACAATAATTTAGGTTGGCTAGAAGTGTTATAAATGTTTATTCAGAATGAAAAAGAAAACAAAAACGTCGCGCTCTTTACCTATTAAATGGTATACAGAGTACTACTCAATTTCCCAAACACAATAATTTGGTTTTGGCTAGAAGTGTTATACATGTTATTTCACAATGAAAACAAGAAAAAACGTTGAGATGCAATGTTACAAAATCAGAATAAAATGACACCTCTAGATTATACACAAGTCGAAAGGGGATCGTGCGGCAGTGGAACAACTGTCCCTTTGGTGCCATTTTTTCCTACTTTCCACGGGGCCTTTTTTCCGGGGACATATTTTCCGGGGACTTTTTTTACCGGGGGACATTGTTTTCCGGGACGTTTTTTCCGGGACATTTCTTCGGAACCACTGGATCAAGCTCGTTTCTGTGCCGCGAGTGTCGCAAGTTACAAATATAGTCGGCAGAGTGATGTAACGCTCTCCGAGACACATACGTCTTCACGCACGTTGTACTTGCGAAAAAAATCCACACGGCGTCGATTCTTGATCGTATCCAAGCGTGCGAAGGCAGAGATGCAGCACTTCGGCATACTTTATGGTGCAACGTGTCAAAGCTACTGGCGCGAGCGTGGGGCTTTGATCTCGTTGATCATTTGCACGCGTTCTCGCGCAAACAAACCATAGGTGAAGCCCGCGCTCGCGCCAGTAGCTTTGACAGCGTTGCACGCTAAGTATGAAACAGAGTATAGAAAGCTTTCATCACGTTGGCTCGCGCTGCAGAACCCAGGATCCTGGGTCAACCCCACCCCTGCCCGTTTCGATCTGGATGAGCATCGTACCGGCGTGCGTCTGTATCACTACGGCTGGTGCACGTTAAAGACCCCGGCTAGCGTTTGTACTGCACTGGCTAAATTGCTCATCTACAGCGAGTGACCGTCGCAACTTTAAATGGCTGACCAACTACACGCTGTATAAAAATCCCCACAACCCCCCCCCAATCAATCATCACGTTGCGAGACTGGCGAGACTTGCGTTTGACGAGTTTCGCCTTTTTTCTAAATGTTGCGCTTCCATAAAAAAAAAAAATGCGTGTTTTCAAAGACAGTTATCACTGTTTACATGGGGTTTGAACAACGTCTTCGGCAATGACGACGAAAAAGCAGAAAACGTGTCTTGAGCACGTTGCCGCCCAGCTCCGCCACGCTCCAGGAGGTTGATTTCCGTGTCCCAAGATGGCCGTCCGGTGGCCGCACTTGCGCTGCAGCGACGGCAGCGACCAAGCGGGGATGCGCGATCCAGCAGCAAACGTGTGCTGGAGCCTGGAATCGCTGGAATGGATGTACTATTGTGCGTGATATTGTACTGGATATTCAGCCAACGCCTATTCAGCACACTGGATGAAATGAAAAGAGGCGTTCACGATGGCGGCTGATCGGTGGGCAAGGACGTGGACGATGGATGTCCGCATTGTTGGACAACTCCAACTGCGCAAATATGGCATTCATGGAGGAATTCACAACACAGCTCAGGAGCCTTGAGCATCTTTGGATGAGACGATTTGTGAGGCATGGGACATGGAATCGGATGCAGTCTCTCTTCCAGCACCTCCCCTACGAAAAAACGACGCTGCTCGAGCTCATCTCGACGGACAACAAGATCCTGAACAAGGTGATCACCGTCTTGGCTGCTCTTTGTGTTGAGGCGGAGCACTTATGCCACGAGGCCAAGACCCGGTTCCACAGCGCGCTCCTTTTCTACGGAGAAGGCAGCCTCGCCAGCAACAACGTCCCGGACGGCGAGCCGCAGGTGGCCGTGGGGAGGATGGTCGCCGATGCAGGACCTCTCGTGCCACGTGAGCCGATGCTACCTTGTCGCGAAGAACATCGTGCAGCAGATGTCGGCGCTCTTTGACAAGAGCAAGCCATCGTGCGTCATCGACGTCACGGACGTGCACTTCCAGACGGTCTTCGAGCACCTCGGCCAAATGCTCGCGTCCCTGGTCACTCTGGACGAGATTGTGCAAGCACAGAGTGCGTTACGGGAACACTGGACGCTCTACAGGAGGATGCTCAAGTCGGTGCACCATAATTGCGCCAAGTTCGACGTGGCTCCTGAGGACCTCAAGGCTCTGGACAAGCTCATGGGCCAGCTTGAGTACCAGCTGCTCCAGGGCCGCATCTTCATGGGCTGCCTCGAGCAAGGCTTTGACGACACCAGGCTCTGCGTCGCCAAAATGGTGCCTTTGCTGAAGAGTTTGCCTCAACATTCGCAACTGGTTCACCCAGGTCGACGCCAAGCTTGGGGAGACCAACGAGCTGGACAAGCGGAAACAGCTTATTGGAATCTATGCGCTGTATGTTCTCTATTACTACATCTACCGCACTATTGACAAGAAGTTCTTTAAGGCACTCTGGGATGTATACAAGAAGGTGCCAGCAGTTCACATCCTAGGGAACATACTCTGGTTTCCAGACCAGTTTCTGATGCTACAGATGCCGCAAGTGATCAGATCCCTTGATAAGAAAGCCCAAGACGCCGTTAAGATGCAAAGGCTAAACTTTCTTCAGCAGAAGTCTGCTTCACTTTCCAAGATGTGCAGGCTCTACATGTCCAAGTGTCTTCCTGGCTTCTACGCATGGAGTCTGCTTTCCAGAAGGATACAGACAAGCTTCTAGAAGACCTTAATCGTAGAAGTTCTCTTCTTCTTCAAGGAATCTACTTTGGCTGGTACATCTCTCACCAAGTGACAACTGTCATGACCTTCATGTGGCATTGTCCAAGCCATGACGAAGTCATCGGTGCTGCTTCTCGGGAAGATGATAGAGATGATGAAGGCTATTGAGGCTATGTTTCACAGGCAGACAGTCAAAATCTGCGACTCTGTTACCCATATCATACAGCACCTTTCATATGTGGCCCTCTTTGCTGTCAGCAATGCTAAAAAGAGGCTAGTGTCTGACAAGGTATCCGACAAGAAGTACAGTGAGCAGACTGGATTTTTGTCTTCCCTGGTTTTGGCCGAGAAGTGCTTGAACGGCCCAGCCACAAAAGAGAGGAGGCTCGTCATTCACTTGGCAATAGCTGTCGGAGTGCAGATGAAGAGTTTCAAGGAAGAAGAGATCCTCCTTTCACTCGGTCATGCGCAAGCTGGACCTGATTGGCGAGTTGCAAGAAAAACTGCAGGAGGGTTGTGATGGCAGCTTCCTCTACTGGCACAGGGTAGTCTTTCCTATTTCTTGGATGATGTTTACGAGAGTGCTGTGGACGGTCATCGTATCCACTTCCTGGTTGCTGCACTCAAGGACTGTGCTGGACCTATTCGCATGACAAAGCACGAGTCTACCCTCAGGTCATCTTGGACAAGTTTAAGGAGGAAATGTACAGCCAGTTCAAGGAGCATATCCTCGACAAACTCTGCAAGGACATTGAAACAGATTTGCGACTTCAAACTCATTCCCACCTTCAGTTGGATGACCGAAACCCATTCCGTGTTGGTCTTAGAGACTACTCGCAAATCCTGCACATTCGTCCTATCAAGCTCTTTGACCTGACAATTAATGTTCGAGCTTTCGTAGAACACTACCTGGATAAAACATTCTACAACCTCACAACTGTGGCCCTCCATGACTGAAGACGTATGGCGAGATGCGCAGCATGGCGAGGCAGCGCTACGGCTTGACTACTGTTGAAGCCCACCTCCCCAGTCAGACCCTGGAGCAAGGCCTGATGTCTCGAGATAATGAGAAACATCCATGTCTTCGTATCCCGCTACTACTACAACCTCAACAACCAGATATTTGTAGAGCGAACGAGCAACAACAAGCACCTCAACACCATTAACATCCGCCACATTGCCAACTCAATCCGCACGCATGGCATTGGCATCATGAACACCACAGTGAACTTCACCTATCAGTTCCTACGGAAGAAGTTTGTCATCTTCTCTCAGTTCTTGTTCGACGAGCACATCAATCCCGTCTCATCAAGGACCTGCGCCACTTTCGAGAGACACGCAGCCAGAGTGATCCGAAGTACCCATTCGACCGAGCTGAGAAGTTCAACCGAGGTATCCGGAAACTGGGAATGACTCCAGAAGAGAAAGCTACCTGGACAGTTTCGGACTCTTGTGAGTCAAGTCGGCAATGCCATGGGCTACGTCCGAATGATCAGGTCTGGCGGACTCCACTGCTGTAGCAGTGCCATCCAGTTCGTTCCAGACCTTGAGTATGTAGCCAATTTCGAAGAACTCTCCCGTGAAAGCTGTCATGAATGACGACTGCATTGAGGCTGCCCAGAGGCTAGATGCTGTTGTCACAAGCCTTGCCAAGAACTTCTCGGAAGGAAGCGAATATTTCCGCCTACTCGTGGACGTATTCTCGCCCACCTTCCGTGACCCCAGCAACATGCACCTGAGGAACTTCTTTGTGATCCTACCTCCGCTAACGCTCAACTATGTGGAGCATGCTGTGGCTTGCAAGGAAAGAATGAGTCGGAAGAATAAGGTTGGAGCAGCCTTCACAGATGATGGCTTTGCAATGGGTGTGGCTTACATTCTCAAGCTGCTCGACCAGTACCAGGACTTTGACTCCTTGCCTGGTTCCAGTCGGTGTCTGAAAAGTTTCAGAAAGACAGTGCCCAAGTGAACGAGCAAAGGAAGGCAGCTGTCGGAAAGAAGACGAGAAACTGCAGCAAGCCATGTCTCTAACCGGAAAACGGCTCGAGACATACCAGCATGAGTTTGACTTGCTCAATTACTCGCTGAGTAGCGCTCGTATCTTCTTTAGGGCTGACCTCACAGCTGCTGAAGAGAAGCAGGAGAAAGTGGACAATGTTTGAGCCCAGGCACTTAACCTACGCATTTGTGTGCCCGGCACATGCTTGCTAGTGGTCGTAACTGGTGGGGAGGAAATCACTTCAGAGGGTAGGCTTGAGTGGACTTTCTATATCCTGCATTATTTTTCTGCTTCAGAGCAAAGCTAAGTTGTTATTGCTTTTCTAATCAAAGTGGGTCCCTTAGTTTTTTGTTTATTTTATCCACCAAGCCATCTAGTCCAAGTACTGACATGTGGACATACAAGCTGTGAATAGGTGCAACATTTATACTTTATAAAGCTAACACGTGTATTTCAAGCAATGCCAATGTTATGAATTGCGGTGAATCACACCGGTCTTGTTTGGATTACAACTGAGTAATAAAACAAGAAATGTGGGGACGGTGTGTCTGCTGCTATTTTTTATAAACACAATTTTTAGGGATGGTCTGTGGGCTCCATCGTACATGGTGGCTAAGAATGTGTGAACTGTGCCACTATGAAGGGATGACATATTGGACAATTGCCAAGAATAGAGGCTATGCTGAAGTATAACAAAACAGAATATAGATGCTGTTTTGGCGAGATTGGAAGTGGAAAAATAACATTTGAGAACCTACACACTGGTAATTCAAGTTACCACCCAACTAGGAGATATTGTAAATGTATAATAGGTGCATCTTCAGGTAGGTAGTACAGCCAGTGTAGTTAGTATTTTAATACAAGACCGAGGGAATATTTAAGATAGACTTGGGATCTTGCAATGGGTCAGTTATATTTAGGCGAATATTAATCTTTCAATCGATCTTTATTTGCCTAAGAACTCAAGTCCGCTACACATATTTAAAACTTCGTAAAAAAAAAAAAAAAAATGTGTGCACTTAGCATTTTCAAGGAGAGGAAGAGAGCTCGCACACAGCGGGCACACCTGAGATCGGAAGGGACAGAGGAAAATTGGGACTCCTTCCTGCGTGGCTCAGGCCCGAAGTCTCAAACCTGTCTCCCAGTGGCCCCTGTTTTAGGGTCACCGACGAGGTTTGGCCTGAAAAAAATTGGCGAGGGTGAAAAAGGCGGGGAAAGGTGTTTTTAGTTTTTATTTCTAGGCTAGATGGCGCAATCTACTGCCCGTTACAAAAAGTCTAGCTCGGACGGATTTTTTTTTTTTTTTTTTTTTTCTGTTTGCTGTGTGGTCGGTGTGGTGCTGGCGGGCGCGGCTGGCGGCTGGGCTGGCGGCGGTGGCGGTGCGCCAGCGTTATATGCACGGGAGGATCAGCGTCCGTAGTGGTGTCTTACGTTTGGCGTGCGTGCGAATGAAATTGTAGGATTACCGAAATTATCTATAAATTAAAGCCTACCTCAACCACGGCCATCGGTGACCAACAAAATGGTAGGCGATTGCCGAGTCTGCTTTCTGCTTTGGATCGAATGTTGCGAAGTTGCCCGGTTCCGGCCCAAAATCTTCGGACAACTAACTTATACCTTTTTCGAAATTTTATCTCGTCAGCACGGAAGATTGAAAGTGAAGACGACTGCCGAACAAGAAGAGGAAAAACGCAAGGAACGCGAAAAGAAGTTGCAGATTTACAAAGCTGCCAGCCGTCAAATCGTTGATAAAGTAAGCGTCTTGCAAGATTGTCCGCCGCGAAACACCGCATGATTGTCGTCTCGTTCTCGTATAATTGCTTTCTCTATGCAGAGGCGAAGCGGGGAACTGGACGATCAGCTACTGCACATCACCGGCCAAGTTTTACTCAGTAACCCGACGACAGTACCCTGTGGAACATTCGGAGGAGAGTATTCGAGAAATACTTTGACAAGGGGCAAGTAGACTACGCCGTATGTTCGTTATCACACCTGTTCTGGAAGAAATACGGGAACCTAATTGTCGGCTGCTTGAAGCAGAAGCGCGAGTGTGCGAGGAAATGGGGAAAGGAATGCGTGGTTTCTATGCGGAGCGCAAGTTCGTCTGCTTCTTGCACAGGGTTGCGATGGCGTCAGAAGGCTGAGCTCTTATTGGCTGATTAAAAAGAAAAATAGTGGGTAGACCTCAAGGCATCTAGCATTGAGGTCTACCCACTATGCTTCAATCAAAGCCAATCAGAGTTCGGCGTTGTTCTAACATCACTGCACTCCTGTGCAAGAAGCAGACGACTTGCTCTCTGCATACCTTTATGCCTCAGGCAACTGATGAGCGAAGTTATCCAGCGCTTGCTCTTACCTTTGAACGTTTCTTCTGCCATGTGAACACTTGTTGCATAACCGGGGTGCCTGCTAAGCTAAGACGTCAAGCCTGTAGTTTTTATTGCCAGCTTAACAAGCTGCACTGTCGGCCTGAGGCTTGGCACTCGCAGCAGGCTATGCTGCAGTGCTTGGATGTTGGTGCAGAAGGTAATGTCAGCAACAATGATCACTGAGGTTCGGAACCACGAGCTATCCATGGAGGGCATAATGACGAGGCCCTACCCTTTATGACTAAGGTGTGTTGACAGAGCTTAGCTAGGATTAAGTAAGAAAAAGTTTACAGGGAACTACATAAAGGTAGGCATAGTGTCTGCTTAGGACTTTGAGCATATATGTTCTACATTTTTCTCTCCGTCTACTCTTCACCCAGTCTTTCTCTGTGTGTGTCAGTGTTCCTGGTCTACGGTGGATGGCACAGTGATGGCATAACCAGCTGGTCTCCATTGTTTCCCTTATATTTGGGTGTATTACCTAGTTTTTTCTTACCTGTACCAGCCTTTCAACTTCTAGATAACTTCTGTTTGGCATTTCTCAGCTCATGAGGCAATTGGCTTGTAAATAGTTGGAGCAGTAGACATAACAAAGCCAACTTTGTTACAGATCCAAACATACAGCAGAGGATGGGGAAGGTGAACTTACGCTCACGGAAATGGGCACTGCAAAAAAATTCCCAAATCTTACGGTGCGTGGAGCCACCGTGCGTGGGCCATGGGTGCCTTTCCCAACATGGACTGGGACAGGGAACTTCGCCTTTGCAACCTCTTGCTCGAGCAGGATGAACGTAACTGTAAGTTCTTTGTGTTTGATCTTGGTCTCTTTTATATAATTTATTCTTGTTCAGAAAACGTTCAGGTACCGAACTTCGAGTCATGCATTGTCAGCTATTTGCTGAAAGTAGCGTGCTGATGACAGTTTTTTTACCGATTGCTTAAATAGCCAGAGTGCAAAGCCGAGTACATTTGTTTTTCCTCTTGGGTAATTCGGCATGCAGTTCACGGTTGGGACTATCGTCGGCTAGTTTGCCAGCATGCCAAAGTGACCCTGGAGAAAGAGCTGTCCTTCACCATGGACAAGATTGCAGCCAACTTCTCCAACTATTCAGCCTGGCACTATCGGAGCAGCCTTCTGCCTAAGGTCCACCCAGGCTCCCGAGAGGGTACCGTTAAGGAAGATGTCCTCCTGGAAGGTGCTGGCACTATCCTTGCCTACAAATTTGCCTACTTGTTTTCCAGTGATTGCGTCATTTCAGTGTGCTTCGGAAAAGTGATGTGGTGCTCATGCAGCTTTTCTGTCTTGCCTGTCTCTTGTGCCTCAGAGTACAGCCTTGTTCAGAATGCCACGTTCACAGACCCTGGGGACCAGAGTGGCTGGTTCTACCACAGGTGGCTCACAGGAGAGGTACAGCCATCGGCCCTCAAGCCAGTTCCGACATTGACTTGAGGCTTGGTTCTAGTAATAAACTTGGAGATGGAGGGGGCCAAACCTTCTTCATGCTGCTTACTGGCAATTATAGAACGCTGCACATGTTGTAATTCCGCTCGTGCCTTCATTTGGGTAGAGTAAATATTGGGGACTGGCCTTGACACTCGACGTTCGGGTTGATAACTAGCATTATACAGGTTGACTGTGTCGTTATACAGTTGTCATTGCTTGTTTCAGAGAAGCCAGCACTAGATTTTCTTCTCCTCTATATTTCAAAGGAAACTCGTACAGTGACACTCCATTTGACACAGCAGATAAGGGTGAGTTAGCTTAGTTTGTGTGTTGCATAATGTTTTAGGGAACACATTTTATAATTTGAGTCTTGACATGTCTCCTAGTATAGGTTTTCTGCTCTTGGTATTTTGTTTTGGTAGAATTTGTTTTGTTCATGGACATCAGTAGTTGATGACACCGAAAAGGGAAAAAGCACCTTAAATTTGTTATAACCTGCACAGACCTTTTTTATTTTCTGCTTGTTTTTTCCTCATAGATTCAGGAGGTGGAGCTGACTGTCAGGATGAATGGAGTTCCCCTTTCGTTAGTATGGCATGCTCCCAGCACACTGTTGTGTTCCCCTCTCTGGGTATGTGTGCAATTCCTTTAGCCGTGAGAAGGACCATAAAATTTGAAAATGTGACCATTAGTAGGTTTGCTTATGGTGTAGTCTAGCATCCAGATTTTTGTAATATTGTTATTGATATTAAAGTTTGCTAGCTTTCTTGAGGAAAGATGGCTGACAGATACTGAAAAGAGCACTACTTTATGATAACTTGCGATTAACATGCATTTCTTTGTTTTAGTACGCCGACATTCCTGGTGATGCATTGGTTGGGAACTGTGATAATGATGGAAGGCCACGGTGAGATCTCGGGACGGTGCAGAAGCACATGCGGACTTGTCTGTCAAGGCCTCTGAACAAGAAGCTAGGTTCACTGGAAACATTCCACGAAATCATCTCTTCAGGTGGATTCCTTTCTGCATTTATAAGTGTGCATTGAGGGGGATTGTGGATCACCAATGCAGTGTGGAACTGCTGTGCCATTTGTGCCAAGCTGCGCCAGAATGAACAACCTACTACATGCTGCGCCAAAGGCTGTATTTGTGCACAATTTGCGCCATGTGTGCGCCAAAAGGGAGCAAAAGAAAACAAATTGTCTGGCACATTGTATTGTTGGCAATGCCACTGAAAATGAGGAAAGTACAGATTTTTTGGGGGGGGGGGGGGGGATACTCAAGTACTATGTGTGAAGAGTAGGGTTCTGTGAATATTCAAATTTTCAATTGCTGTTTCAAATAATATGCTATTTGATATTCTCTTCAAAATGAACTGCGATATTCATACTTTTTTTTAGAATGTTGATGGCGGCGGGTTAGCCCTCCGAGTGCGCTTCTCCTCAACCCACCAGTGTACTGCGGAGAAGCAATACCCCCGGAGCTTATAATGCGATCTCGCCACTCTCTTTGCCGCAGCGGAGCTGCGTGCTTAGGCGAAAAACGCACCTTCAAAGTGGTCTGGTGCATGCGCGCACCTGGTGTATTAAAAAAAAAAAATGATCAGGGAATGTTGTTATTGTTGATAATTATATTCTAGTAAAATCTTTCAAATTTAACTGTGGCTATTATGCAAGGGTATATGTTAGGCACCAATGTTCTAACAACCTGTGTTCGTTAATTGTGCTTGTTTTTTTTTAAATTCAGAATTGAAGAAATTATTTTATATAGCAAGAAGATTTATAAATCCCCTCAATTAAGTATGACTGGGCTCCTTTATAGGTTTAATTTTATATCAAATCTGTTGTTTACTTGCCATCCCAATGTAGGTATTGGACGTTCTGAGGCCACAGTCTATAAATATAGCGAGATTAAATGTAACATCATAGGTGGGCAATTCGAAGCTTGGGCCCAACCTTCGCGAGTTCAGCCGAACTTTCGTTTAAGCATGGGTTAACAGTAGGGAAAGATGTGGCGAAAGGCGCAGCAACTATTCAATATTTAATTAAAAAATATTGACCAAAAACACTATCCACTTTGAATTTGCTTGTAACCCAGAATTCATTATTTGCACATGCCTAACGAAGAGTGATCGCAATGAATAGCTAGCGCTATTCATTGTGATCAGTTAGAGTAGCTATATGCTCCCCTTATCTACCCTATGAACTGTAGCAGGTGGAATATGAGCGAAGCAGCGTGATACAAACAGACTGAAGACGCCATCGGTACTCCTGATAGGTTAATTAAGACATCTGCAAAATTACCACCCTACGATTTTTTAATAAATAAACAAATATCTAGCGGTCAGGTAACCTTTAGCTATGACACTTTAATTAAATAGTCTCCCGACACTCCAACAACTTGCAATTTTTTCCTCAGGCGCTAACTTTCAAAGAGATTGTATAAAATTTTTTTTTACATGAAAGCTCAAAATTGTGTGCTCCAGAAGTGGGAATCTCTGCTCCAGAACTTGTTTTTCCCTGCTACAAGAGCTGCTCCAAATCACCACTTGTCAGTTCCACCACTGCCAATCCAGAAAAGGCTTTAGGGATTTCAGTGCTTATTTGTGGTAAACCTTGTAGTAGTGATGTAGTAATTAACCCATTTGCACATATAAAACCCTTTCCAGCTGTGGCTTTACTGTGCCCACTGTTGCTTCCTTTTTTTTTTCTTTTTTTTTGGTATGCGAATGCAAAATGAGACAAGGGACTCACAAAACACGTCAGACACGGACAGCATTCAACTCGCAACAAGTTTATTGTCCCTTCCGGCGTGCAGCGCCAGCGTGATCTTGACAGCGCCCCTGCTGACTCAAGGCCACGCTCATCCCTCCCCCCCCCCCCCCCCCCGACCGAGGCTCCCTATCTCCTTCTCGAGAAACCCTTCCTCCTTTTTACTCAGGGATTTGTGACTCACATTATTGTCGCTTCTCTGTATGAGGAAGGCCTCGACTACTTCCCCTCCCAACCGGTCAGGGTGCTTTTTGACAGCCGCTGCTTCGTTAAAGATGGGCCTGCATCCCTCGCAGCTATTCACGTGCGGTTTTAGGGATGGTTCTCCCCTTACTGAAAGCTTATATTTGTGTTCTTTTAGTCTATCGTTTAGGCACCGCCCTGTCTGCCCAATGTAGGTCTTGCCACAAGACAGTGGAATCGAGTATACTACCCTCTCTTCGCATGTTACAAATTTTTTTTTTTTTTTTTTGTGTTTCTTTTCGCATTTCTTTTCTTGGCTCTGAGCTCTGAACATTTCTCAGTCCTTCAGAGTTCGAGACTCTAGAGATTGCCTGAAGACTTTGGGGTCAGTGAGGTCAGGCAAGAACTGAGGAACATGAGTGGGCCAGTATTTTGGTTTAAAATTTTGGTACAACTTATCTGCCTCATCTAGACAGCTGGATCCAGCTTGAACCCTTTTCATAATCCAGCTCTAGCTGGACTTATTTTGACCTGGGACCCAATGATTAGATTACCAAGTTTTAGGGTCAGACATGTTAGCTCTCTTGACGGGCTATGGCGCTGTCCATTTACATGTTTAAAAGCACTGCATGAGTGCTGCCATTATTCAACGGCACTGGCACACGGGAACTACATGCTAGTCAGGTTGGGGATAGCGGTATTTCGACAACACATAAGCTCCCTTTCCTCTTGTGCGAACAGACCTACTTGGGAGAGAGAAAATATCGTAAGGGTGCAGGCGAGCTGGTGAATATTAACCATGTTGGATTAACCTGAGACTGGGGTAGAGGAGAAACATCAAAACGTAGAAGAGAAAAAATAGGACGATGTCTCAAACTCGGCTTACTCGTCCACCTCCTTATATAGACCGACACGCGGGCTTGACTTCACGGAGCTGCGGCGGCGCTGCGATCGCGCCGGAGCCGGGAGGTGTGGGCAGAAGGGCACGCGTTTTGCCTGGGCGTCATAGCATTTCAGCATGCCGGAAAGCTGTGTAGCCGTTAATTGCACTGAAAGGTACAGGAAAAGTGGCGGAGTGAGTTTCCAAAAGTTCCCGGAGGACTCTGAAAGGCACAGAAGGTGGATAATATCCGTGGATCGAAAATAATGGTCGCGTCGCGCGGACGACCGTTTGTGCGGGAAGCACTTTCTTGAAGGCAAGTGTGGCTTCCATTTCAATCTCCGTCCCGAGGCTTGCTTATGCGCAGGGAAACCGTCATCTGATCGAGACCACCCAGATTTTGTTCCTACGGTGTTCGCGCACCAAAGCACCGGCCAAGCGCTTGTCGGTGGCTCACTACCAGTGTTGGCGGCGATGCGTTACAAGTAACGGCGTTGCTGGTAACACATTACTTTTTCAAGACAGTAAAGGGGAACATACTTACGCTACTTATTTAAAATAACGCATACTAGTAGTTACGTTACTCGTTACATATTCTTCCCAAGACCTGAAAGAAGTAATTTTTTTTTTCTGTGCTTTCATACTTTGTCTTACTTTCAGCCCAGATGCAGCCGACGCTACGAGCTGATGGGACCAATCGACAGCGTCAGAAACACACCATCATGGTGTCCGTCATGTTTCTGTACATGTTCTACCATTGCTGAACCAATCATAAACAAGATAGACCCAGTGAGTCACTCTTTTGACGCTGCTTGACTGGTCCCGTTAGCTCGTAGCTTCGGCTCCGTCTGTACTTAAAGGGGCACTGACACATCAAAATCATATTTTTTTTTATTATCCGAATTGATTGGAAACGATGCCGGGACATTACCCTCAAAATTCGAAACTTGGGAATTCAGTATTTGTGAATTAAAAAAACAATTTCCAAATGCCGAATTTGAAGTTCCCGCGCGATCCGCGCCAGTGCAGTGAGTCAACTTTTGCGGTCTCCTGCGACTCCACTTTCTTTCGGACCTCCGCTCCACGCTATGAAGCAAAGCGCCGTTGCCACGGCGACCCCAAGCGAGGAGGAGGTGAGCAGGCGGGATAGAAGGGCGCCGGCGCGGGAAAAAAGCGGTTTCTTCCCCGACTCGCCGACGAGCGCCGCCAAGTTTTCCGAGAGAGGGTACAAATCCAGGAAGCAACATCACACCGAACTCTGATTTTTGGTATTTCAAAAAGAGGGGCCGTAGTGCGTTCGCAATTGCGTTAAAAAACATGTTTTACGATTGCCGTTATTAAATGTTATAGAAATGTCGCCTACAAAGCTTCAAAATTTCCTGATTTTGACGTCACCGATCAAAGAAGCGAGGAGGTGAGCGGCGGGAAATATAAACGCCAAAAATAAAAAGGCGCACGCGCGCGCATAGAAATTTTTTTTCGCGTTGCGTTTTTTTTTTGCGTGTCTATGACTACAACTTGCATCGTTTTAGACAATAAAAAAAATGCGACCTTTGGGGTGTCAGTGCCCCTTTAAGCTGAAACAAAGTATAGGCGCCAAGTCATTAATTATTGCACTCATTCCACCTACCTTCAAAATTTTGCTTGTCTTTTCCCCATGCAAAAAGCCCCACTTCGGAAAAACCCCAACGCCTACGCCCTTTGTCCCGGTGTCGAAAAACGCTGTCGCCAAAAAAAACAAAAAAAAAACAACCCAACAACAGTGTTACTGTCAATTTATAAATAAAAAGTAACGCAAAAGTGACGTGCGTTACTTTTTAATTGTAGCGCTTTCCTTTTATTTGAGGTAACGTAGGTCGGTGACGCGTTCCTTTATTTGCAAGTAACGAGTAACGTATTTTGTTACTTTTTTTCGGTAAAGCTTACAACACTGTTCGCTACGCCCGCTCTCAAGCGGAAGGAGGTTGGCGGAAGAACCGTTACCGCTTGTCGTGCCTTGTGGTCATGAGGGTAAGAAAAATATTGTACCTTACTTGAAGGACGCTCTATGTATTTAATCAATTAATAAATACACTTCTATGGAACCATAGTCTGCTGATCCACTGTGCTGATCCCCCCGGCAGCGCAGAAAACGGCTTGAAGTAATCGTAGGCCTCGAGTGACCTGTACGCCTGCACCGTGTCGGCCGTGAACTGGCTTGGCAAAAAACTAAATAAACGACGACGTGAGCCATCGACGTCGGTGGCAGCAACTTCACGTCGGAACTCCAGCAGTCCTTGTTTACGGCATACAGATCGTCTAAGGCAACGCTGTCTATGCACAGTTTTTCTCGATACCGCTGCCGTTCAGGCACGGGTAGCGAGCTCAAATAGTTGGGCATAACGTGCGACATATGTTGACAAGAAATACGATGCACAAATAAAGCTAGAAGCGTCTACAATAAGCGCACGCCACACAACGCAATGGTGAAAACGCGGAGAAGCCTGGCCGCTTTTGCAACATAGCTTCTGCGCATGCGCCGCCTTCCAGGCTATAGTCTCGGCTGACTCATCCACCTTCTTATATAGTCTCAATCTCGAGGTCATCTCCACCAACATGAAAGGACTAAGTCTATACAGTTCAGCGTCACAGTCTCCATCACAGAATGCTAGAGTGTGGACAACCTTACAGGTCGACGCAATAAGTCAACATCCATCCACCAAAAGGATCTCTTCCCCTTCTTTTCTTTCCCTTCTGTATTTTTAAATGGGAACTGTGTTAAGAATAGAAGGGGAAGAGATCCCTTTGTTCAAGTTTGAAGGCGGATGGATGTTGCCTTGTCGCGTCGACCTGTAAGGTTGTCCACATTCTTGCATTGTGTGATGGAGACTGTGGCGCTTGAACTGTATAGACTTCATCCTTTTGTGTTGGTAGAAATGACCTTGAGATTGAGACTATATAAGGAGGTGGACTAAATAAATGAGTTAGCTGAGTTCGAGACGTCGTCTTGTCTATTTTCTGTCTCTTCTACGTTTTGATGTTTCTTCTCTGCCTCAGGTTAATCCAACATGGTTAGACCTACTTGCATGCCGTGTTGTAGACTAACGTGCTGTTTACAAACAAGTGCGTGTTTGCCCATACCAGGTGTGGGCAGTGCGCGTGCGCCAAAACCAGATTGGCGTGGAGTGAAGCCTCTGCGCGTGCACCACTCCGACAGCAGCGTTGTGTCAAAGCCACATGTTGGTTTATAGGGAAACCATTCCTCTGGCAGGGCTAGAAAGTGCAATTTGTCTGCAACGCATGGATGCTTTTGATTTGAGAAGTGAGTCGCCCTCTGAATGCAATCCTAATCACCGCAGTTGCGAACTGAGTGCTGCCCGAACCTCTGTCTTGGAGAAGGAACTCGAGGTGTGCCAGGCGCTACACGAACTGGAGCCCCAAAACAAGTGTGAGTCTGCATAAGGGCCCCTTGTGCGCACCTTTGTTGTTCAAAAAGCCAGGCCAGTCACGAGGTCAGCTTCTTCCCGTGCAGGGCCGCTGCTCACGTGCGTGCTGCTTATGAGGGCTCTGGACGGCTCCAGGTTCCGAGAGGAGCTTGAGAAATTTCTCCTGGAGCTGTCGACCGTCGACCCAATGCGATCTGCTTACTACCATGATCTGAGTGAGCCCTTCCACTGCTTCCTCTTTCTTGCCACCTGCACACTTCCCATACTTTACAGGAATTGAAGAGCACAGTAGCCGTGGGCTCTCGTGCTGGTTCCTTGAGATCCAAGGGTTTCCTGGAGTTTGCCCCGTGGCTCCTTGAGTACCAGAGTTCCTTAATACTCTTTATCCTAGACTAAAGCATTTTTTCAAACTAGGCACAATGAGGCCAAACCACGTATTGAGGCATCGCCTGGGGTCGAGGAATCCTAGCTTTCTTTCTAGTGTGTGTAGCATTAGGAAGCAGGGATTGTATTGGAGGGGGTTGTAGGGAAACTGAAAGAATAAAACACTCGGAAGCATTGCTATCAATGTGTTTGAGCTTGTGAACCATTTGGTTTCAAGATTACCTAAAGGGCTGTGGTGCTCCAGCTGTCTTTGAAGGGGGCTGGGGTTCCTTTACACACCATTTTCATTTCAGGAAATCCTGTAAAGCAGTCATTAGGTAGTTTTCTAGCTCTTTTAGTCATCCGTCTGAAAATATTGTTCCAATTTCCGCCTACGAGAGTGGAACTGAGGTAGTCTGTTTGATTATTTCATTGTGACAAATTTTGGAGTGAAAGGGTAGAACTAACCTGACCCTTTGTGGAAAATTGTTCTGGCACCTCTCGGAAGTTATTTGGAAAGAGCAGAAAGGAATAAAAAGGCACAAAACTGACCTCAAGCTCAATGAGTGTGCTTGCTTCGAGCTTGACACATTTTAGCCTCAGTCGCTCCTGTGCTTTGAAAATCTAATTCTCTATCTATATGTTCATTGTCGGCATTCTTGGACTGACTTGCTCAGAATGAAATGACAGTCTCAATAAGATGTTGGCAAGGCTAGTGCAATTATTGACTCAATGCTTTAGCTTTGGAACTTTACCAATACTTTATTGAGGTAAGGAGACGTGTCATTTGGCTTCTTTTTTGAGCAACTTGCTTGTGACCTTGGAGCCCATAACTTCTCTAATACCAAACAGACAACACAAGCATGAACTGGATGCACTTTTAGTATCTGCCAGGTCGAGCTTTCCTTAGTAACCTCCTTAACAGTTCAGGATTGAAGCTAGTATGGGTTAGACCCAGTGAAGTCCATTGTAGTTCAAGAGCAGACCTAGCTTATTGGCAAGGAATGAGTTGCAATTGCATGCACTGCATATAAGAAATCTGTGAAAGTGACCTCATATACAGAAGCTCTTGAAGTCATCTAAAGACACTTCCCCACGAGTTGACACGTCTGGAAGTTGGATTTTGAAGGGATATATCACATACTCAGGGTAATGCGTTTATTTAAACTGTAACAGAACGGCGCAGCGCGATGCACGCTGCGTCGTAGGTTGAGAGAGTCTGAGGAGGCCCCCGGTAACAGCCGTCTCGGTGTACGAAACTTGATCCGTGCGAGCGGGCCTCGGTCGGCGGTTGGACTTCGCGCGAGAGTTCTTATACGCGTAGTCGCGGTATATAGCTGAGCGCGCCGCCGGATACTAGCAATATATATCAGTTTCCCCCTTCTGGGTTAAAACTCAAGACATAGTCTTGCAAATGTGCTGGTTGCTTGATCCTGCGACCGAATCTAGTCCTTGAATCGGAGGTTGTTGGACCGTCCGCGGTGTTGTTGTCCGTGGTGATCTCTTCTCCGCGTGGTTCCGGTTGTCTTAAAGCTGGGGTTTCGTTGGCGATCTCGGCGTTCGCCTCGGCGTTCGGGTATCTCATGAAGGGAGATATTTCCTCTTCCATGTCCGGAGCTCCTCTGTTTTCTTGTCGACGGCGAATATGGTCCACGTGTCGACGCTGAAGTCTTCCGTCATTCGACCTTGTCTGGAATGATCGAATTCCCATCGGCTTCACGATTACCGCTGGCAGCCAGGTCGGACTTCCGCTGAAATTCCTCACGTAGACTGGTTGTCCAATAGAATAATCTGCCGTTACTCCATCGCTGGGAACTTCTCGGTCTTCGTTCGTAGACCCTAGCTTCATGAGATCGAGGGGTGTGGCTATTCGTCGGCCGAACATTGCTTCGGCGGGTGTTTTCCCCGTGGCAGATGAGACCGTCGTGTGTTGTCGGAACAAGAATCTGGCGATTCTGCACTGAACTGTTCCTTCCGTAAGCTTCAAGAGGGCTTTCTTCGTTTCGCCCACCATATCTCCTTCAGTTTCTGGAAGGCCTTGCGTTCTTCGCTGCCCCAGCGCCACTGGGCGTCTTTGTCGAGGAGTCGATGCAGCTTTTCAGCAACGGATGCGCGGTTCTGCAAAAATCGACTGTAGAAGCTCAGGATACCCAGGAAAGCCTGTAGCTCCTTTTTGTTGGTGGGTTCGGGCGCTTCAGTGATTGCCCTTAGCTTCTCCTTGGTTGGGCTCGCACCCTTGGCATCCACGTGGTAGCCAAGAAACTCCATGGACGGAACACCGAACTTGCATTTCTCTTTGCATACGCGCAGTCCTGCCTCGTTGAGCCTTTGCAGAACGGCGTCCAAGCGTTGCAGGTGCTCTTCTTCGGTTGTCCCTGTACCATGATGTCATCGAGGTACGCGCCGGTACCTTCGAGTCCTGTTAGCAAGGTATCCATGAACTGCTGAAAGAGCAGCGGCGCCACCGAAACTCCGAAAGGGATTCGCTTTACGCGGTAGAGTCCCTTCGTGGTGGTCACGGTCAGTAATTCTGCCGTGGCGTCGTCAACGTGTAGTTGTTGATAGGCTTGTTGAAGATCTATCTTGGAGAAGATCTTGCCTCCTCTAACGATTGATAACAATTCGGATGCCGTGGGCAACGGATATGCGTTGGACTTGAGTGCAGGATTTACCGTGCATCGGTAGTCTCCGCACAACCGCAGGCTGCCGTTCTTCTTCCGAACGATGACCAAAGGAGTTGCCCAGGACGACGACTTCACTGGCTCCAAAATGTTCTGAGCTTGAAGTTTGTCCAGCTCCTCGTGTACCGCTGTCCGTAGAGCGAGGGGCACTGGCCGACACTTCAAGAATTTTGGTGTTGCCTCTTGGTTGAGGTCAATGTGCAGTGGGGTGCCGACGTGTCCATCGAGGGTTCCTTTGAACACCTTGTCATGCTTCACGATAATATCGTTGAGAGTTCTCGGCGATACAGCATGTATTCCGGACACCTTGATGTCGAAAGCAGAAAACCAGTCTCGCCCCAGGAGGCTTGCTCCTGCTCCAGTAACCACGTAGAGGTTGAGACGAGTTTCTCTCCCTTTGAATCGCACGGTAACAGGGAGTTTTCCAGCGAGCTGCATCCTGTCTCCAGCCCATACGTACAGAGAAAGATCACAGCGTTCGAGCTGAGGCGGTTGATCTTGCCAAACGCGAGAAACAGTCTCGGAGCTGATGATAGAATGAGATGCACCGGAGTCCACTTCCATTTTCAGAGGTCGTCCGTCCACCAGGAGCTGAACGATGATTCGCGATGTGTCCCCTTGAGTGACGCTGTTCACAGCGAAGAGGTCTCCATTCGTCTCATCTTGCGTAGCTATCAACTGATGGGTGTGACTTGGCGAGCGTTCTTGCGCCTTGCGTTGAGCTTTGCGCTTGAAACACGCTTCTTCGAGGTGTCCCTTCTTGTGGCAAAATTTGCACGTGGCTTTCGCGTGCTTACATTCATCAGGTGAATGCATGCCCGTGCAACGGAAACAGGGTTTCTTTGATTGTTTGGCCCCCTTACTTGTGGTTTCAGTAGAACTGTGCACCTTCCCTTCTGGTTTCCGCATCTGGAGTTGCTGGCTGGCGGCAGACTCTGTTGCCAATGCAAGGGCGTAGGCGCGGTCGAAGGTGATGTTTCGTTCCACTAGCAAACGTTGTTGAAGGTGGGAATCCTTGACGCCACAAATAAATCGGTCCCTCAGCATCACCTGGAGTGGTAGCACCGTGGAGAATTTTCTCGCTGGGGCTTGCGGAACCTGTCGGCTTTCTTGTGATGAACTGGCATCTGACTCGGGCGTGGCCGCCGTGGCCGTTGCGGGAGTGGGTGTGGTCGGTGCGGTCGTCACTGGGCCGAAGTTACAGTCAGCAGCGATCTTTCGCAGTGCGGCCACATACTCGGAGATGGACTCTGTCGGTGTTTGGTTCCGTTGGTGGAATTTGAACCGACTGAGTAGTTCCGCCGGCTTGGGGTCATAGTGTTCGTTGAGGCTCTTGATGATGTCCTCAAACTCGACCTCCGAAGGCTTCTTGGGCGCGAGCAGGGCTCGTACGGTGTCATAAGTTGATTCACCGCAGGACGTCAGGAGGACGGCTCGCTTCTTTGCGGAGCTTGTGATGTTCTTAGCCTCGAAGTAGAATTCGAGGCGTTCCAACCACGAACTCCAGTTTCCGCCGGGGAAAAACTCCGGAATCCGTCCGTGATGAGCAGAGTCGTCCATCCTTCGAGAAACTTCCTCGTCGCCAGTTTCACATACTCAGGGTAATGCGTTTATTTAAACCGTAACAGAACGGCGCAGCGCGATGCACGCTGCGTCGTAGGTTGAGAGAGTCTGAGGAGGCCCCCGGTAACAGCCGTCTCGGTGTACGAAACTTGATCCGTGCGAGCGGGCCTCGGTCGGCGGTTGGACTTCGCGCGAGAGTTCTTATACGCGTAGTCGCGGTATATAGCTGAGCGCGCCGCCGGATACTAGCAATATATATCAGTAGTAAAAACATTGTCGTGACAAACGTGACAACAAACAAAGTGAAGTGTCTTCTCCTCCTTCGTTTTACTTTGTCTCGGACGTCCTCCAACCGTAGGGTCCGCGGCCGCGTCATTCAGGTAGGATGAATGTTCGCGGATCGTGGAGTCCGCGTTGGGGTATTTGTAGGGGTGGGCGATAGTTAACTAGCCGCATTTATGCCGAGGCCATCATTGATCCAAACCCTACGATTACTAGAACTGGGCTATATTTCGGCTAAAAAAAAAAAAAAAAAATCAAATCAAGCCAAAAATAGGGGTAGATATCTTTTGGGGGTGGGGCCAGTCTTGGGCAGTAACTAGTTACTAGTAACGCGTTACCGGTAACTAGTTACTTTTTTCGGTAACTTTTACCAGTAACGCGTTACTCTTTAATACTGGTAACTTGTAACTGTAACACTAGTACTTTTTTGTTGGGTAACTGTAACTGTTTAGGCCGTTAAAGTTACTTTCTTTTACTATATAAATTAGAACCTACTGCCGCCGACGTGGTTAAATTGTCATCTTGAAGTATTTATCTCAAAACTCTTCGCTGACAAAAAAAAAAGCGTGATTATGCATTAAACAAACAAAACATTCCTGGTTTAGCTCACGACCGAGAATGGTTGGATGAGTCAGCACAAAACCGGGAGATGAAGGAAGCAGCACCCGCGGTGGTAGGGGCGGCAAACAATGTCTGTTTCGTTGACTTTGGCTCACTCTTCTCTCGTGGGGACCATCTGCGGGTGTGGGTGGTCGTGCGACATGTCTCCGAGTATTCCGTCTGGGCTGTGTATGCACTGCACCCCCTCCCCCCTCTCCCTTCCCCTTTATCGGATATGTCCGTGCTGTCGTTTTTACACCCAGCCGCTCGTCGTTTCCTCTTCCCTATTCGTTTTCATGGAAGCCGTCCCCATAATGCGCAGAAAGCCAGCGCTTGTTTAACTGCATTCTCCAAAACAGGGTCCAGGGGTTACAATGCCTTTGGGATCCCTAAAGGCATTCTTTGGGTTCCCAAAAATTATTCGAGCCAAGCAGTAATTTTTTTATTTTTTTATTTTATTTTAGTGATGCCGGCTGTTTTACAAAGCCCACCAAACCATATGCGCCGGGTGAGTAGAGTTGATCACTCTCCGTTTCAAAGCTCCAAAGTTGGTTCGAGCACATTTAGCTTTTTCTATTTACCCTTTTGTCACTGTAATCGTTTAATACCCCAATGATCTAGAAGGGATCCCCAAAACATCAGTAATTGATAACCACTGCTTTAGATGGTGTGCTCTTTTTTTATAAGCGAGTCAGCCCACTATTCCAAAACTACGCAACAATTGCAGAAGTGTTGAGATCTGGATCAGTTGGTGCTGACTCATAATACAAAACAGAGCTGAAAAAACAGGAACACAAGAAATACAAGTATAACAGATGAGCGCTCATCTGTTCTACTCGGCTTTCTTGTGTACCTCTTTTTTGTGCGTGGTTTTTATTTTTAAAACAAATATTTAATTAGTATTTGTACTTTACTCGGTGACACCACTATTCAATTTGGTTATAAAAGTCACTTGCACACCTCGTTACAGTCGTTTACATTACAGAACTCCAGCACATCTTAGTGCTGGAGCCCTAAACTCGTCAAACACAAAGTTGGAGCCGAAAGTTCGCGGAGCGCGCCGATTGGACGTTGGCCACAAAAGCGCCAAGTCACCTTCATGATTGTCCAATAGGTGCGCTCCGTTAACTTCGGCTCCAACTTTGTGTATGACGAGTTTAGGGCCTCTGGAGTCCTGAATCTCTTAGGATTTCTTTTTTTCTTTTTATATTTTAATTGATTGGTTCATGGTTTCACTCCTCCCTTTGAACTCAATCTGAGCCTGACTTTCACTATTTGTGTGTGGCCACACAAGGAGAACAACAACCATTTGTAGCTAAACAAAGACACGGCAAAGTGAGGGTTCGACTACCTTGACGGTGATGCCAAAGAGCCTGTTGCACAGCCGGTACAGACCCTCCAACACCGTGGGCAGAGGAAAGTACTCCCTCACTTCAGCGTCCTCATACCTGCGAGACATTGCAACATCAGCAGGAGACCAAGTGCTATCTTTTGCAATAGGGTGAACCCTCACTACGGTGCTTGGAACGCCACTTCGACTGGTGTGTTGAGCGTCCCATCTATCCAACGTATTAAAAGTGGTTCCCAAGTGGCAACAAATGACCATACAGAAGCGGCCTTGACGGTTGGTACTAGCAGTTTCGGCAAAAAGTGTGAGCGAAAGTGAGTGTCGCCGTCATCGCGGCGTCCTAACTCTCAGGCTGCCAAAGCTGCCACGGACTGCTACACTGGAGAGTGACCTGCGGCAGAGCAGGCGTCTGCCACATCCACGACAGCTGCCGCCCTGACACCGCCAAAATCATGGCCGGCGGCGACGTGACACTTACGCGACGTCAGCGGGCAGAAATTGAGAGACCACTTTTTGGGACTGCGATAAACACCAGCCAGAGATGCGTTCCAGGTGCCATACCCTCACTAACGGCAAGTTGAATATTATGAAATAGCAATTAGTCATTTCATAATGTATACTTTATTTTTTTTTTTTTATAAACAGGTTCAACTGTTTGGTGATATGCACTTTTGTTTTATAGGTTCAACGAATTTCCAACTTTGTAAGTTTTTAAAGATAATTTCGATGAATTTTTAATGTTACGGTATGCTGCAAGATTGTTTGAATCAATGGATGGACAAATCTATCTATAGTCAGATAGAGCGCATCTTCCCAACGACGGCATTTACATAGTGTAGAGACCATTCGATTCAGCATTCAAAATGATTTCAATACTCTGCCATTCAATTTGTTTGATTCAACCGCGACAATCATTGTTTCCGTGTCTCCCTCGAGCAGTTTTTGCCAAACACGACGAAGAGCCTCGGGGCTCAAGAGCAAAGACAAAAAGTTGTGCAAACTTCATTGTGCTGACAAAGATTGGTAAGCACAGAATGTGTGATAGATAGGCCTTCCAGGGAAGAAGAGAAGGCAACCTCAACGGCACTACTTCAAAGTGGCGAGTTCAAGTCCCGCCAGGAAACTGACGTCTTTTTATATGGTTTCCTTTTCGCTTTTCGGTGTCAGTTTTTCGTTACGGCCAAACGCTACAGAACTCCATAAAAACCGGCTAATAAACACACTCAATGTTAAAAAAAATTTGGGACACTCAAAGGGCAGAACTTTCTATCGGAATGATATGCAATGTGACACCTGGCCATGGAATTGAGATGCGAATGTACAAAGGACTTTTCTGCTTTTTCATCCCTGCACCCCTTCTTTCAGGGAATTGCATCATTTTTTCCGAGATGCTACCGCGCTTACGACCTGACCGTGAAATGCCTCTGTGCCTTCTACAAGAGTCATTCAGGGTTGATTGGAACTTTTATTCTTACTGAGAAAATTAAAAAACCCAAGAAGAAGGAACCTTTAAGTAAATCCCGTGCGTCTCCAGGCACCACTGCCATAGTTTTGGCAGCTCTCCAATTCGTGCGGCATAGCAAGAAATGGACTGAGCAACTGTAGTCGGAGGAACGTGCCGGTGCAGCACAATTGACACCAGCTGTTGCGCTTAAAAAAAAAACAAAAAAACTGTTGAAACCATTTGTGCACTCTTGTCCATGATATTATTTGTTCCCCATACTGTGCTTAGAATCTTCTCAGAATTTCAGCTGGTTTAACTTTTTCCTTCACCAGGAATTTGATTATGCAATCTGACACGTCCTCTCCAAGTTTCATCATGATACGCATGTTCAGAAATTTGTTTTAGACAAAAGTCCAGGTAAGCATCGAACGACCCTCAAAGATAACACGCAGTCCCTTCGCTGCGGCGCGGCATCAAGCCATTGGTCACACGCGCTATAATGTCAACCCATGAGAGAGTCAGCCATGGGAAAGTGTCAGCAACGGGTGGAGCTCCATTGCTGTCTCTCTCTCCCATGGCCTTGCTCGCTGGGGCACGAGCAAGCCCAAGGTCAGTGGAGGTTTCCCATATAAAGCTGCCAATTTAAACGGGCGGTGAAACAATTCTTGTACTTTGCACAAATACCACTCACAATGAATTCGTGATGTCTAAAACACACAAAGCACGCATTAGTTTTTCTCCCCATGCAGTCGCTAATACAGTAAACTTTCCTTAATTCGACCTTGACGGGACCTCAAAATTTGGTCGAATTATCCGAATGATCGAATTAAAAAAGGACAGAAAAACGGTTAAAATTAAACTTCCTTTTATTGTCCAAAATACTCACGGATGGTCTGCTGCCGTCTGCGTTTAAAATGCATGTCTAAAAGCATGCTCCGGAGAACAACGTAACTAAACGTCACAACCCAAAAAAATCGTGCACTACAAAAAAAAAACGAAAAAAAACTAAGTTTCACGAGCAGACTTTGACGCCAGGAAGCCAGACCGTCGGCGACAGAAAAAAAATAACAAAAAGAAAAGGAAAAGAGAGCCCGCGCTTTCCGACGCGCAAGATGGACCGCACACGATGCTAGAGAAAAACGCTTTGAAAGCGCGCTCTGAGGAAGCTTTACGAGCGAGCGACTTCGGCGCTGGGCAGCCAAGCCGTCGGCGACAGAGAAAATTAACAACAAAAGAAAGGAAAAGAGAACTCGCGCTTTCTGGCGCGCAAGATGGACCGCACACGATGCTACAGAAGAGCGCTTTGAAAGCGCGCGCTGTCTCCGTACCCGACCACGTGGCAAGTTCTCCGCGCTACTCCACACCGTATTGGTTGTGCTGGCTTGTGGCAATCGCTACGGTCCATCTGAACGGCGTAGAGGAGCAGGCGCATATTTGCGCACGTTCGGCTTTGCAGCAAAGGGCCCGTGTTTCGCCCTATGTTGAGGGTTTTTCTGCCGTGGTGCCCTGCAATGTGAGCCCGCGCGCATTCGCTCGGGACAGATTATCCGATGCGATGTCTTCCCGAGTTCGAACTATCAAACTTTTCCTCCCATAGAAATGTATGGGCGCTCGCTTTTGAACACGGTCGAATTAAACGAAAAGTCGAATTAACCGAGGTCGAACTAAAGAAAGTTTACTGAAGTCGAATAAAAAATAGAGCAGCATTTATCTTTTTAACTGGCGGCCAGAACAAGCGGCCACACGATCTGGAGATGATGATATGCCGCCAATGTTTATCGTAGCCTATGCGAATGCTTGTCGAGCTATCGATTATCAAGAACCCAAACCGAACTGCTCACGCAATGCTCGGGTCCTATCTACGAGCCACGTTCAGATATCGTCACTGGGGGACTGTGACTATGCCAACACTGTGACCTCCGAGATAAACAATGAAGTTTTGCAAAGGAGAGACTGAAAGAAAGCATCCGCTTTTATCCCTGAAAGCACGCGGCGACAAAAAACCTTCTCGGTCAGTGGCGTCACGTGCGAGTATACTTGGCTCCCTTTGGTGCCAGTAAGCTTGTGCAAAGTGGGGAACGTTCCTACCCAATATCGTTGCACGGCCCCTTTGAGAGAACCGCGCGACGCGGCTGGTGCTGTCGCATTCTTGTCGAGCGTCCGTTTACCTGAAGACCGCCTGCCTCTGCTTGCGCCGCCAGTAAGGCACGTCCCAAGGCTCCAGCTTGTCCCTAAAACCACGCTCGGCAGTGAACTCGTGCAGGGACCTCATCTCTTCCTCGGCGGCGGGCTTCACTCGTTCACGCAGCCTGAAAGTATGGACCCCTTTTGTCAAAGTGCTCGTGCGAGACAGGCGCCTTCAGAGCCAAAGCAACAATTTTGTTGTTTTTGTTTTTTAAGACTAGTTCTAGAAGGAGTGTGACCCCTTAAAAAAGGGGGCATGGAAAGGCCATGACAGAATCGCGCACTCTCAAAACTATGATTAAGCAAATTTTTATTATTTTTTCCTTAGGCTTACGTTTGGGTAGATTTGGGAATATTTCGGCCGATGAATGCTTTTCTAGGAGGGCGGGGCACTTTATGTGTACTTCACACTGTCCCCAAGGTCTCCAAAACTTGAATTGGTGCTTTCCCGGCATTTTAAGGTACACGGCATCACGGTCCTTAGGTAAACTACTTCCTGATCTGGAAACTTCGGTGCTTCGCACCCTAGTACATTTGTCACCAGAAGCAGTGCTGATGCAAGTAGGGCAAAACAAAAATAAAAAAAAAAATTAGAGAAAAAAAAAGCTTTAAAATTTTGTGGCACCCTTCACGCAGCACTTCAATTATTCTGAAGTAGTCTGACCATTAGGTCTCAAGCAGATGGCGTTTTCAATCATCCATTTTTTCGACAGGTCAGGGAGTCGGGAAAGAAGTCAAGAAGTCAGGGAGTCAGGAAAGGTACACCAGTGGTTCCCAATACTGCCTTCTCCGGGCCCTTCCCCATGGGGAAGGGGGCGGCATTGAATGACTACAATGACAAAAAGGTAAATAAAGAAAAATAAATTTGAGAAAAGCAACTTTGAAGTTTTGAAACAAAAAAATAATTAACCCTACTCACTTGCCACATATGGTTTGGCCTATCTTCCTTTGTAGAACAGCCAGCATCAATAATTAAAAAAAAAAAAGATTATTGCTTGGCTCGATTGACGGCCGAGGGCTTTGAGGACCCAAAGAAGGCCTTTAGGGAACCTCATTTTGAGAACCACTGGAATAGACGCACGCAGTGACTTTCTCCACAGTCGCTTCTCCGAACCGAAGTCTATCTGCTAGCTTCTTCAAGGAGATCTGATAGGTTGACTCACAATTTCGGCAGTTAAAGTGCCTGTGGCGCTTGAATTTGTCCCTAGGAAAAGTGTTACTATAGCGCAACGAAAAGAATCCAGACCAGGTAACCCAAGGACCGCGACGGCACGTTGGGGACCGGCACTGCCAGACAGCCCCGAAGGGGCGCACTCACGCTTCGATGGTGGCCTGCACGTTTTCCAGGCTGCCAGCCATTTTGGTCTCCATCGAGAGCTCCACAAAGTTCTTGTAGCCAAGGATCTCTGCCTGGGCCTGCCTGGGTACAGAGAAATAGCCGTGAAAAGCAGCTGTGACATACACTCAAAGCCTTCAAAAGCTCGCTACCAACACTTTACCCTTATTGGCGAGGTTTTGCGGCAGATCTCAGTGTGCGTTTCGTGCAGGTCGTGGCACGATTTCGCATCACATTGCCACATCACAGCATCACGTGAAGTCGCAACATAACGTGACATCGCGAAAAATCTCCCTCGCTAAATTTAGCGAAGGAATTTTCCATGGTGCCACACAACAGAATGATGTCGCGTAGCACCACGACATGACATGGCGATGTCACGAGACGTCATGTTTGACGTTGCTGGATCGACTCGGTTGTGGAACTCCCACGGAGAAGCGAATTCACCTCCTCTCCCCCCAAAGACCACCATCCGTCAGTCGAAGTGCCATCCAGAGGCTGTAATTCAAAACTGTATTCTATCGAGACGCTACAGTGAAGTGCCATCTAGATGCTCTGCTTCCAAACCTGCACATTCTATGGAGAAGAATGTAATTACCATAGCAGCCGTCCCCAAAACGGTGGCGCGTCAATGACGCAAGGCAAACTTTCGTGGGAGAGTCGGGGTACTGCTTGTGGAAGTAGCGTATATGGGCAGTTCCATAACAGAGTTGATCTAGTAACATTGGTGATGCCATTATGTCTCGTGAGGCCATGACGTCATGTGACGCTGTGACTCCACATAATGTCACGGTTAGTGTGCAGTAAGCAGTCTGTGTGCACCAGCGTGTGCGGCGCCCCGGCTTGCAGTTTGTTTGCAGGACGCGGTAGGGAGCAGGAAATTTATTTACGTTACAATGAACCGCTGCAGTTGCGTTAATTTGGCTGCATCGCTGCTCTCTTTTCAGCTAGCATGGCTTTAGTGGGGTCTCCAAAATATGGCTTCTGCAAAGCGGCAAGAAATGTAGGACGATTTCGTGCAACGCTCCTTCCGGCAGACTGTCTGGGGACATACCGGTGATCTGTCTGCGCCATATCCCCCCTTTATTTTGCCATACAGTGAACCCCCGTAAACTCGAAGTAAAGGAAAACTGGAAAAACGTTTGAGATAAGCAGAGTATCGAGATAAGCGAGGAACCAAATTTTCATTGCGCAGATTGCGCACTGTGCAAATGGAACCCTTCCAACAATCGCTCCAATGGACTTGCTCGTGCGGCGCCGTGGGGAGAACAAAATGACCGCAACGAAATGATCAACAAGCAACACTCACCAGATGTGACAGCAAAACCAAGAAGTAATAATGCAAAAACTAGTGTTGGATCGAATCTGCCAAACTTTAGATTCGGCAAAATTCAGCAAATGTCTGCACACGCACGAGAACGCGACAGGGCCGTGGATTGCAAAATGGACACCGCGCAGTTACTATCGTGCAGTGCACGGTGGTGCAGCGTAGTACAACCAGTGGTTACGGCGAGGTGTGGAGTGAGCAGGCAACACGGTGACTGCGTTTGTGAGCGAGCGTGGTTCTCTTCAATATCTTCTGCCTCAAGAATAGAAGATTGACCAGTAATTTACGCAGTCCACTGCGCAAGTAACAAATGATACGGTACATTCTGGATGACGTGATTTTCATTTGACATTTCCAGTGATGCAACGAGTTAGTTGAAACACTGGCCGACAATTACTTTAAACCACTCCTCGCAAATATAACAATTCTGTTTTCGGCTCAGGAGTAGTGTGCTCCAAAACAAAATAATATTGCTTTTTCAATTAGCGTTATTTCGCGATTTTCCTGTATCTGCATAAAACTAAACAGAACTATAATGCTCGGACGTTGCACACCCGACGTTTCTAACTTTCCATATCTTCCTAAATGTTTGTGTGTGTCCTCACACCAGAAACTGGCATTTTAAAGGTTAAAAACGAGACGTTGCTAATATGGGACGCACATTTTCATGCAAAGCTGACGTCAAGTGACTCAAATCGAAAAACATGCATATTTATAATAATATTATTATCTCTTCTGGTGAAGGCTCAGCAACCGTTGCATTCGTTTTCGCACACAGAACGGTGAGTCTCAGAGAAAGCAAGAACGCAGCGTTATTGCCCTCCTTTTAACAATGTACACACACATGCAGGCTTGCGCTAATAATGCCTCAAAACCGAAACTCTCGTAGCGTGATTCGTGACTGCGCCACGCTCGCTTCTACCCAACCTCGTTGTCAAGCCACTTCTGCAAGGAGTCACTAAAATTGCCAGTAAACACACAAAAACGACACCGATACAATTATATTGTAGAATATCACCTTATTTAGCAATAACTGCGTCAATATGCATTACACGTTGCATTTAAGTTAAGAAAAAAAATAACATAAAACCTTTTTTCGCCAGAATATAATAAATTTCAACGTCAAGTCTGGTAACAATGTACTTTTGCCGAATCTTTGCCGAATCTCTAGAAACGTTCGGCAAAAGTTCGGCTTTGCCGAATCCCAAGATTCGGCGCCGAACTTTTGATTCGGCAACAGTTCGGCCCATCACTAGCAAAAACAGAAAGGGCAGAGGGGGAGAAAAAATATTTTTATGCAACAAATGTCCTCGAGGCGCATGCTGCTCTGCTCGTTGCCGCATGCGTGAGCATGGAACCTCATTTTCATTTTGTCTCTCGCTTGATGATGCAGAACTTTGTTGTTGCTTTTTGTGTGTGTTTACTTTTGGATTGCTGGGGGGCTATGTTCGACAAATGTTTCATTTCTCCTAAAAAGAAACGGAAGTGACGGAACTGACGATATCGCGTCTGATTGGCTAGAGGCTCAAATGACAAAAGAAAGAACTTTCGTCATTTGAGCCTCTAACCAATCAGACGTGATATCGTCAGTTCCGTCACTTCCGTTTCTTTTTAGGAGAAATGAAACATTTGTCGAACATAGCCCCCCTGTTCTTTTTTTCGTTTGTCAACCAATGTTTGGGCTATTAAGTTCAATGTTCGCTGTGCCCTGCCTGGTTTTCTCTCTTTTAAGTTCTGTTGACAAGATTTCGAGATATCTGAGGTCCGTCCTAAAAAAAACCTTGAGATACGCGATGAGGAAATGCACTGTGTCTATGGGAGTTCATTCCATGGCAGGAAAATCTTTAGACTTAACCGATATTCGGAGATAGCCGAGTTCGAGTTAACTGCAGAAGTTGTGCACATAATGATGTAATGCAACGGACCTTTTTCACATAAAGACGACACCAAGTGGCTAAAACACCAACCAATGATGGTAAAGGGAATGGGAGCTGCAATACCTTTCCTGCCTTCTCTGCGACTGATCAGAGTCGAGGGAAAGTAGTGCAACCATTCTTACGGAAGCCAAACGATGTTAGGGCTTTCGTCGCCGCAAGAGGAAGGCTTGAGCATGTGTAGAACTCTTCTTGAGAAAGGTCCATTAGGGTGTATATATTAGTATCAGACGGCACTTTCCGGGGTACAGTCGCCGACCATTTTTTCGGACTCGTTCGATATTTCGGACCTAAAGGAGGAACCGTGACTTACCCCTAGAAATAGTGCATATCGCCGCGAGCGATGAGTGGGAAACACCACTGAGAAGCGGCCATTTTTAACTCTATGTTGGCTGCAATTGGATTGGCTTGGTTTGGCAGTGCTACTTGAGTGCTCCCGAGTCCTACCGCTAGGTGACGCTGTGCTAGCCCTTTTTTTTCTATTTAGCTGCAGGTCATCATTATCATTATTATCATCTTGCTTTGTCTCCTTCCATCCCTTCGCGCCTCCGCCCCTTTCGCGTTGCCAGTCGCCATTTTGCGCTCGTGGATTTGCACCTCTCATCTCGTTCGGACAATGCTGGCTTGGACGTCATGGCCCCATCTGTCCTTCTGCCGCCGCGATACGTCGTTAAAAAACACATGCAAAGGAAAAAAAAAAAAATTTTTTAAACAGCTCAGATGGAAAAAAGATGTCATAAAACAATTTTACAACGAAGAAAAAAATTTGTAGAGCTATATTTACGGCGCTATGTCGGCTCGCCAATGTCGGCTCGCCAAAGTTCTCATGCAGCAGCTCAATGTTTATGGCAAGGTGCCGTTCACGCTGCTCTTTTACAAAGTTACGGCGAGGTGCCGTTCACATTGCTCTTTTACAAAGTCGCTGAGGCTTGCCTCGACATCGGCGAACACGCCATTCTTTAAGCTTCTAAAGCTTCTTCTCGTTCCATTGCACGCGAACAGAGCTTGCTTTTGTCGTCTCCATCCGCGGATGCTGCCCTCATTTACGGCGAATTGTCGTCCGGCAGCACTGTTACCGATGTCTTCCGCAACCAAAATAACTTTTCTTTTGTAGGCGACCAACGATTGTTTTCGCGCTGACGCCATTGCCAAGCCTGACTGTGTACGAATTATGGTGCCTGGATCGCATCTCCGACTGGTATGTTTAGCGTCCTATCCCGCCCATACATCAAAAGTGGTCCCGAAGTGGCAACAAATGACGTCACAGAAGCCGGGATGTCATGCTGTTGCCTGTCGCGATCCTAGCGGTGAGCCGTAGAAATGCTGGGGAAAAGCACGAGCGAACGCGAGTGTCGCTGTCGTCACTGCGTCCCACGCGTCTCAACATCCGGCTGCTTTAGCTTCCGTGGACTGTCACAGTGGAGAGCGACCTGCAGCAGAACAGGCGTCTGCCATATACAGGGCCGTACCCAGGGGGAGGGTTTCGGGGTTCGAACCCCCCCCCCCCCCCCCCCCCCCGAAATATATTCGAGCCCCCCCCCCCCCCCCCCTCCTTTCACTGTCGGCTGGGGAAGGGAGGAGCGATGGGGCGCATTTCGAAAGAGGCCAGGGGTGGAATCGATTTTGCTAAAGTGACTGGATCGGGAGACCCAGTGGGGGACCCCTGGAGTTTCAGCGATGCTGTTAGGGGTGCACGTGTGCCTGTATATACAACGCAGCATTACTGCTAACCAGAGGCGCGTGAATTCCAGCGCGTCTTCGCCGCGCTCCGAAAACCGCAACGCACCCGGCCACGACCGGTCTTTTCGGAACCACTCCGATAGCGCCCTCCTGTTTTCCCCTCTCATCAAAGTGCCTGAGTGCCATCCCCCTCGGCAGAAGATCCCGGGGAGCCTCGCTTTCCCATCCTCATACCACGTTCCGTTCCACTGCACAGTGGACCGTAGCGAATGCTAGAGACCGTCTTTGCCAATCGAGGGCTGAGAGAGAATATGACCTTGAGCTTCGCATAGCACACCACAGAGGGTAAGGTGACACTCGGAGCTGGATTGGCTGGGATAGAGTTCCTGTATAGGCTTAGAGTTCCTGTATAGGCTCCCTACGGGAGCCAGAGTTGCGCGTTCATGCACGGCATGTGGATTCAGCTCCTCACGTGACTTAATTCGGCGAATAGCAGCGCCGCGCGTTCGAGGCGCGCGGCGAGCTCAAAAGCCGGGGAACGTACGCCGGGGCTCGTGCAACGTCTACTTTGCTGCACGACACTTGATACGGCTCCTCACGTGATCGGATCTCGGCGAATAGCGGCGAGGGCGGCACGCGGCACATGGAATCAAACGCGCAACTCTGGCTTCCGTAGGGAGCCTATACAGTAACTCTAGGCTGGGATGGCTCGTAGCGCCCTCTGCGGTCCATTATAAGGTGACACAGAGGAAATGTTCGCTCGAGCAATAAACACGTACGTTTGAGGGAAGCTCGTATCGTTCTCTGTTCGTTAGTCCAACTTCCCAGAACACCGCGAGCGTGCGACGCCTGAGGGGCTTTGGGGGGCCTGCCGGGGGTATGGGGTGTTTCGCGCGGTGAAAAGAGGATGGAAAGAGAATGACGAAGATTCGTTCCGAGCTGCGTCTATAGTCACGGGGTTCCGAGTGTCACCGGACCCGGCGGAGGATGCGCGAGGCTGCGGTTAGGGAGCTGGGTGAAGTATATGGCTGTATATATTTTTCTTATTCTCTTACACCCGGTTCCCTCTCACCCGTCATGTTTACTGGGGCGAAGTTTCGGCAAATAAATAAATTTTGGCTGTAAGCTGAAAGTAAGCTTTGAAACAATTCACTCCCGCTGTGATGGTGCATGTGAAACATTTCGTTGCTCGCTGTTGTTAATTATAGGCCGATCACATGCTTCTGTTTTTAAAAAAAGTAAATACAAAAAACGGCCATTCAAGATGGCCACCGTGTTCCAGAAAACCCCCCCCCCCCCCCGAAGAAATTTTCTGTGTACGGCCCTGGCCATATACACCACAACTGTTGGCACGCCGCCACGATTCCAATCGGCGACAGCATGACACATTTATGACGTCATCAGGCGGAAATTGAGGGACCACTTTTTTGGACGCGGTAAACACACCAGTCGCAGACGCGTTCCAGGCACCATAGTACGAATGGTGGCGCCTCGGACATTGTGATTTTAATGATGATGATAGCTGTTTTGAGCGCCATATTCCTTCGAAACCGAAACTACGTCAAACAGCGTCAGATTACGCCTCATCGAAGCTGAAAATTTGAAAAAAAACAACCTTGTATTATATGCGGGTTTTTATGGTACACCTGACATACACCTCGGCCAGCACAATGCGCGCCGTCGCCGTCGGTGTAGTGCCATTGCGGAGGGGACCTATGAAAGTTCGAGTTATCCAAAATGCGTGCGCAAAGCGGTTCGTGTTAAAAGATTTTTTTTTTTCATTGCGTCTATGAGAAACCAACCAAATGTCTTACTTTGTTCGGCATATCCGAGAATTCCGCTTAAGCGAGTTCGCCTTAACGGGAGTCTACTATGTAACAAAAAACTAAGATTAATAAGTAACTTTTAGAGTCCAAAGACACTCCTGAAAAAGCGCAAGCAGACATGATAGACCTGTGCGCCGGTCAGGTGGCGGCGGCGGCGCCCCGAACCAGACGAACTTGTGCTTCGGCGGCGACGGCAGCGTGAAGAAACGCGTTGAAGCAGCATCGCTCAACGCTCAGTGTGTGGCGGCGACACGACTTTGCGGCGGCGGCGACGCAGCGCGGCGGCGCACAGGCCTACCACGTGACCAGCGGCGGCTCCCGCGGGCGTCAACTACAAATTCGGTTTGAGCCGTAAATATAGCTCTAAATTTTTTTTTCTTTTTTGTTAATTTGTTTTCTAATATTCTGTTTCTATCTAGCCTGTTTAAAAAAAAGTTTTTTTCCTTTGCATGTGTCCTTTAAGCAGCACATAACGCTAGAAAAGAAGGCAACGATTCTCAAGCCAACAGAAAGTTGCAGAATGCAAACGGAGGCGTAACCTGAAGCGAGGCACTATTTACGGCTTTTTTAAGCCCACTTGGAAGTGATAAAGGCAAGTTTTTCAATCTGCTGATATTTTGGACTGCTCTATTATTCTGACGTTTTTTCGGTCCCTGTGAAGTTCGAATAATCGGTCGGCGACTGTAAACCAAAACAAATGTGGTGAAACGAAACGAAAAACACAAGTACAACGCATAAGGCAAGGCCACGCCAAGGCACGAAGGGGAGAGCAGAGAGACGAGATGAAGCAATCTATAGTCCCTTGCAACTCGAGAAGGTAGGGCGAGGGTAAGACGGGCTGGGGAGGAGGAAGCAGACAGAAGAGGCTAAAGAGAGAAGGAGGTTTCCCCCTCTCTTCTCCAGCGACCCACCATTATTTTTTTACTTGATTTGCTAGTCTTTTTTATTAATTACCAAAAAGCAGCAGCCCACTTCTATAGTCGGTGACAGACAAAGATTTCAGGGAAATCTCCTCCCAGCTCTTCCCACCTGTGGGGATTCCTGTGGTCTCCCTTCCCCGATGGCTGCGATAACAACCGCAGGTCGGAACACTCGGCCTCCTTCGCCGTGAGCTCCGACCTGTTCGTGAGGCGGAGGGTCCCCTGTCTTGGGGGGCCCTCCTCTCACTCGGGGGGACCGATTTCCGTTCCCCCGCTCGGATGCGGATCACTGCTGACAGGCGAGGAGGTTTCACCTCTTGTTTTCCCGCTTTCGGGAAAGGGACTCGTCCGGTGACCGCGAAAGAGATAGGACCTGTGTTGGCGACTTCTCCGACGCTTCCCCGGTCTTGGCTCTCCGGAACCCCGCGTCTGGCAGGTAAGGACCTTTTCTTACCTTGCCGGCGCGGGGGGCATCTTGGATGGGGACATGGTAGTTCAATAAGAGAGTTTTAATAAATGCTCTTGGACTCTGTCCTTACTCTGGCACGTGTGTCTTCTCTTCCGCTATATTCGAGAGAGTGAGACAAGGTAGTCGATCATTGGCACCGACGGAGGTAATTAGTCGAACCGACCCGCGGTAATGTGGCCCTAAACGTCGTCTACATTGCCACGGAGATGTGGGAACTGCGCTACTAGGTTTGACGTCTCCTTTGAGATCGCCGCCGCTGTTGAGAAAACCCTTTGGTTACTCTATCGGTACCTGTGTTGGTAGCAAAATCCCACACACTTTAGCGGAGCGAACGGCCGAAAGGAGGTCGCCTGCTCTCCATCGTTCGCTCTGCTGAAGTGGGAAGGGGTGGGAGGAGCTTCCCCCAAACTCTTCTCCTGTCATTGACTACCGTAAAATTCCGAGAGATGCCCTACCCCCGAAGGCAACTCGACCCCCTATTTTCGACTTGATTTACTTTTTTCTTTTAAACACTCAAAGATAGCCCACTTCAAGTAATCCTAGTGTTGAGATCAAGGATTGCCTCGGCGTAAATGCAGCTAGTTAGCTATGGTGGGAGATAAGCGAGTACTAATAACTGGGAAGGACGGTCGTCACTAAGGACAGTCGTCACTGCTTTATTACCCGTCGCTGCGATAAGAAGCTTGGCAGGAACAAGCGAGCTAAAATAGCATCTTTCTAACTTTTTGATTCCAGATCAAAAGTTGGCCCACTCCTTGTATTTGCTTCTAATTTTAGGTGGGCTACCCCTCGAAATGTCACGGTACAGTGCCTTGAACATGTCTCCAACTGGTGTGTTTACCGTACCCCAAAAAGTGGTCCCTTGATTTCCGCCCGACAACATCACAGAAGCGTCGTGTCGTCACTGGCTGCGATCCTGATGGTGTCAGAGCAACAGGGATTGCGACATCCGACAGCATGACACTCTGGTTTTTACGACGTCATCTGCTGCCACTCTGGGACCGTTTTCGAAGTGCGGGCAGGAAAGGACGCCAGACACGCCGGTCAAGGCACCTCCTGGACCGTGGCGAGGGAGACCAACCTCTGGCAGCGCATCTCCTCGATGTGGAGGCTGTTGTTGAGCTCCTTGTTGGCGAAGGAGGCCCGCGTGTTGTAGGCGTTCCAGACGTTCCAGCGGTGCAGCCGGTCGCCACAGTACTGCAGGAACCCCTCGTAGACGTCCTCCTGCAGGGTCACCACCCAGGGACCTCGGGACGGGTTCGTCCTGGAAACGAAGAAGGCGCGTCGGATCGACATAGGGCGCGAGACGGGAGGCTCGAGCCCGCCCGACAGCGCGGCCGGAAACCATCCAGGTTCAGGTAAATACGAACCAGTGACTAGGTGGTACAAACTTGACCGAGTTTCTACAAGGATATTTTTGCGAGATGAATGCACCACCGAGCCACGCATGCGCGGCAAACTAGAACGTCGCACCTCGAGCTACTGATGTTTTAGGCCTATTTAAAGTGGGTCAGATTTATTTGACCCTCCCTGTAGAGAAGCGCGTCCCGGGCAGGAGCACTCACTTGTCGACTGCCAGCCGCCTGACCAGGTCGTCCGGGAAGTTCCTGACCATGTCCCCGTCCACCCGGTGCCTGAAGACATCAGTTGCCTGCTGCAGCTTCTGCCTGCAAACGGCACCCTCCGTCAGGGGCCCGCACCGTTTGCACCTGGCGACGCTCTCATGTGCGTTATGAAGTCTGGAATGCATCTCTTTGCCTCAGTTGCAACCTGTTCCAACAAACTACACTTCGACGGCGAGTTAGTGACTGCATGTTGCGGGCCCAGTTTCCCACGTTTTTCTACGGGAGACACGCTAATTTCTGAAGTCGTTTTCGGGGTGTGCTGCATCACGTAGAACTTGGCCCTTGTGCTGCAGGTGTTGCTTAGACGCAGCTTCGTCGTCAACCCTAGTTTTGTGCCTCGACGGTGGCAAGAACAGTTTCATGAACGCACTGAAATGTTCAGATCTCTGGGACGGTGTTCGAGCCGGCGTCCGTCGAGGTCGGAGCAGACGCGCCGAGTGGAAAGCGCACACGCAGATGTGTCTTGGCAACGAGACATTTTTGTTGTTTTTGTTTGTCTCTCTTTTCTGCCAGCAGAGAGACGGTCGGCTAAGGCTACGGGTGCGCGTGACAAGAGCACTTTACCCAGTCAACTGCGTCGCAGTGTTTGCCGTACCGTATCTCCACACCTATATACATATCTTGTATTAGGGACGCTGGAACTTGTCAACTTGCAGGCCTGCAGCTTTTTTACCGGCGCCCACGTCACAAATGTTTCGTTTATGGCGAAATAAAATTATTTGATTTGATTTGATTACACCGTGGGTACACCCGACATCCATTCGTCCCTGAGCCCACTGGAACCCTGAGAACGGCGGCTGGGACCGACCGGTAGAGGCCGGCCTCCCGCGCCGTCCTCTCGACCGCCTGGCTGAGCAGCTTGCTTGCGCTGCCCGTCAGGTCGACGCCCATCAGCCGGGCCTCCAGGCAGTGCTTGCGGATGATCCGGCGCTGCTCTTCGCTGTACAGATGCGAGTCCGTCTGCAGCTCCTGCGAGGAACCACCCCTGTGTCTGTCACGCGCGTCCGTCACCAATGACTCCAACAATTCTTTCTTTGCTTCGGCAGTATCAAAGAGACAATGAAACACTTTTCTTACTTTAACAACATGAAAGGGCGAACGAAACAATCTTCCTACTTCAACAATATTAAAAGGACCATGGAACTTTCCTTGTTGCTTTTGCAGATATGAGGGCTTTTCCCTTTTCAAATAAGAAGGGGACCACGAAATCATTTCTCACTTCACCCGCATTTAAGAGACCATAAAATATATTTGTCCACTCAGGCAAGCTAGTGCGCAGAAAACACACTCCACATTAATAGAACATATGGAGGAGGGATGGGCATTTGCTAGCATGTGTCACCATTTGCAAAACGAGCACATTTAAGAACATCGCTATCCTCTCACCCCTCGACTCCCCATCTTCCCCTACAGCCCCACCCACTAACGAAATGAACGAGGAAAGAACCGCCCTTGACAGTGGACAATCTGCTCCACCGAACTTGTCAGAGTTGGAAGGCGGGGCCGCAGAAGCAGCAAAACAAGAAAGACTCGGCAGTCAACAACCGCTTTGGAACACGACGCCTCAAGGGCTGTCCAAACAGGATATCGCAAATGCCGTGCGTGGCAAAAAAAAAAAAAAAAAAAGTGTGCATTTTTTTGAAAAGTTTGGGAGTTGCAGCACGCGTGTCCATTTTCAGCGAGGACGTCAACCAGGCAAAAACAGCATGGCTTTCCTCTTAGCCTCCTGACTGCCGTCTCCTCCCCCTTTTTTTTTGTTTTCGGGAGATTGGGGACTGACAGCGTCAGCGGAGGCCTTCGCGACAGCCGGCAGAGCGTGGGAGCGGCCGTTCGGAACCACGTGGTGAGCGTGCTCCAAATCTTCTGTCCAAGGACATAAGCAGAGAGTAGCTTCTGCCCAGGAAAAAAAAAAAAAAAGTCAGAAAGTGGACCAGATTTAAAGGAAAACCTCCACTTCCGACACAGAAAATGCCGTGCTCTGTATCTGCCGTGTCCTGTTTGGGGAACCCTTCCCACGGGGGAGCCGGCACCGACAGGACGATCGCCTGCAGGAGCCTGCGGGGTTTTTGTTCACCAGCCAATGTCTCACCATACCCAGTACACTATGCAGGGTGTTTTTCTTTAAGGTTTTAATGATTTGTTTTAAATAAGACGTGAAAGTTACGCTAACGCAGTCTGTGCAGGTCAGTTATACAGTCAGGGGGACAGAAAATGCAGAATACTGCGTGATAAGTAGGTTAATTAACTAAAATTTGTCAATTAACTTTTTAACTAGGGAAGATAAAGATATGGTTCCAATCAGAAACTTGCCGAGTGCCGTCAGATACCACCACACAAGTACATTTTAAAAAAGATTTGGGGCATGCAGGAAGCACAGGGGTGTGCTAAAGTGAAGGTCGGAGCACAGGCGCTCGAGAAGCACACGCTCCAGGGTACCGTGGCAGCAACACTTTTAATGCGATAGCATTCTTTAGATATCCCCCACACATCCCGATTTCGTGGACCTTTCTGGCCTCCTAATGCTCAGTTTCCCCGCTAGTGGAAAAATTGCCATCACATGACTTACAAACCAATTCAGTTTCTCCGCTTAGCGGAAAAATTGACATCACATGACCTATACACCAATTCAGTTTACCCGCTAAATTTAGCGAGAAATTTGATGTCATGTGACCCTACGTGCACGGGACCTACAAACCAATTCAGTTTCCCTGCTGAATTTAGCGGAAAAATTGACCTCCCCTGACCTATACACCAATTCAATTTCCTTCCTAAATTTAGCGGAAAAATTGAAGCCCCATGACCTATACGCCAATTCAGTTTCCGCGTTAAATTTAGCGGGAAATTCAATGTCACGTGACCTTACATTACGGGACCTACAGATCAATACAGTTCCCTCCTAAATTTAGCAGAAAAATTGACTTCACGTGATCCCACAACAAGCTCTAGGGCTCTAGGCCGTAGAGGTCGTCCTTCAGGTTGTCCTAGACGCCGTTGTTAACGTCGTCTTCTAGGATGTCGTCCTAGCCGCCCTTGATGTCGTCCATGGCCTTGTAACAAAAAAGAAGGAGGTGAACACGACAAATGCTATTGCCATTTATAGACAGCCAACAATAGTAATTTCTGCAGCCATTTTCTTTTTTCTTCAGTTTCATAGTTTGGCCGGCAAAGACGTTGTCGACATAGGCTAGTCAGGCGCACGCCAGTAGGACCTTATCTGCATTCGCTGTGGTGTCCGTCCTCACTTGGAGCGCATCTTACACCCTGTGGGCCTGGCTCACCTTGACTGCATGGTAGATGGACAGACTCTGGAACCTCTTGGCCTTGGCACGATGCACCCGGGAATGGAGCTGCAACATTTCGCCCAGAGGCATGAGGTCATGCGTTTATTTCATTTCATTTCATTCATTAATCCTTAAGGGTCCTCTTTCGAGGGCATTACATTAGGAGGGGGCAACGCAAGGAATTATACGAGGAATGAAAAAACAACAACATAAAAATACATAACAACACACACTCGTGCAACGTAGCTAGAAAAACCTAATTTGGTGTGGAAAAATACAACATGATGGAGCTTTTGAAAACCACAGGGTCAGTTATTGTAATGAGCGATTCTGGAACATTGTCCCAGTCCACAATTAAGAGTGGGAGAAATGATTTGTTAAAGGCATTACTGGAAACCGATATACGTTGAAAATTGTAAGAGTTATTGAGGCGACGAGACGACCGTGCGGTAGTGTGCAGGAATGAGCTTCAAACAGTGGGATGGTAGTGGTAAAGTTTATGGAGTAAGCAAAGACGTGCAACTTTGCGACGTACCTCTGGAGTTGATAAATTTAGGCTCGTTTTCATAGCAGAGACACTGTTTTTATACTCATAGTTTGATAAAATGTAGCGGGTTGCTCGGTTTTGAATTGCTTAGAGTTGGGTGATCAAGTACGGTCATTTTGGTGGGGATTCCATACTGCAGAAGCATATTCCAATTTTGGTCGAATGAAGGTTTTGTATGCGAGTTTCCTAAGCTTTGGAGGAGCAGCATTCAGGCAACGCCGGATGTAACCAAGGGTCCTTGCTGTGTCCGAAGAAATTGTGTCAATGTGATTAATCCATGTCATATCGGAAGTTAGTACGACACCGAGATATTTATACCTATCGACCTCTTCGATGATCTCGTCGCCCAGCACATACTGGAAGGAGGAAGCAGGGTGGCCAGTTCCGCTTATTACAAGCGGATTTGGGCTTCTTTTTTCACCGAGTCGCTGGTAGATTTTTCCAGTCGCTTGTCGCGTTTTTTGGGCTTATTCGCGTTTTTCTCGCAAATATTGTTATTTTATTGCTAGTCATGCTCATTGACAGCGCGTTTGTCGTCAAAAACGTGAAAAACAGCATGACCGTTTGGCGCCGCGGTTAGGTGGTGCAAGCTACCGCCAGTCACAAAGTACAAAACAATTACTATCCATTCACAAATGTTTTGGCGCCTTGCCGCCTCGCCCATCTTGCCAGTCGTCAGTCGCGGTCGTCATGTCTAGTTGCCATTGTATTTTGCGCAAAATGGCTTCGAAGTGGTCGAAGTATGGCAAAATATATTGTAAAGAGTGGGAAAAGGCACCGGGGACGATAAAAAAGCAGCGTGCAAGTGCGAGATTCGCACTTATGCCGACCTCGTTCAGCACATGGCAACAGAAAAACACGTGAGGAACTCTCGGCCACTTTCCAGTGCACGTTTGACTACCATAGGCTTCACCAAGTCGTCGCCTCCAAGAACGGTATCAGAACTAGAGCTTAAGCTGGCATGTTACACAGCGTGCCATGCCACTATCCGGTGGATAGTGGCATGGCACGCTGACTTCGTATTTGAGCGAGTTTGCCTTCGTATTTAAGCCAGTTCTCTTTCTCAATTTATTATTAATAAACTATTTTCAAGAATGTGTACATTTATTGAACTTCTGCTTGTTTTGGGCTTCTTCGCGAAGGTCACGCCGCTTTTTTTGTTCTTGGTTGGGGACGACTATTTGCCTATTCGCTCAGCAGGATCTGGCCACCCTGGGAGGACGGGACTCTTTTACGAGAAAAGTAGAATAATTTGCATTTAGATTTATTTAGTGGCATCAACCAATTGTTACACCACTGAGAGACATTATCTAGATCCTTTTGGATGAGTTTGCGGTCATTAGGTGAAGTGATCTTGCGATATAGAACACAGTCGTCTGCAAAAATATGTATGTGAGAAGAAATAGAATTTGGAAGGTCATTAATAAATATTAGAAAACGAAGAGGCCAGAGGACTGTGCCCTGGGGCACGCCAGACGTGACATTAATTAAATCAGAATCGTACCCATTTAAGGCTGTGTACTGCATTCGCGAGTCAAGAAAATTACGTATCCACGTTAAGACTTGGGGGTCCAGATGAAGGCGAGAAAGTTTAGGGATTAAACGAATATGTGGGACACGATCAAATGCCTCGGAAAAGTCTAAAAATATTGCGTCTGTTTCGTTGCGAGATTGAAGGCTGCAATGAAGGTCATGCGTAAATTCAAAGAGTTGGAGTCTCACAAGAGTAACCTCTGCGAAAGCTATGTTGGTGGTGGTAGAAAAAGTCATTGCAGTGTAAATGCGACATTATAAGCAAATAAATGATATGTTCAAGAAGTTTAGATGAAACGGAATTAGTGAAATGGGACGATAGTTAGAAGGCAAGGAGCGATCATCATTTTTGTGGACCGGAACAATCCTACCTACTTTCCAATCGGATGGGAGGCAACCTTCGGATAGTTGAACATGATTGTAAACCTGAGACTGGGGCAGAAAGAGAACACAACAGAAGGTATTCTCTTTCTGCCCCAGTCTCAGGTTTACAATCATGTTCAACTTACACCAGCTCGCCTGCACTCCGACTATTTTTTCGTTCTTCGGATAGTGACTGATTAAATATCAGCTGCAAAATATCACTAGATACAATCTTAGTATTTTTCAGAATCATCGATGATATGTTGTCTGACCCTGAGGATGATGAAAGCTTGAGCCCATCGATAAAAGTGGCAATACTGGCTGATGAAACGTTGACAGGGGCCACGGGCTCGTATTGAACGGCGGGTAGCTCGGGCACATTTAAAGGACACTCGTCCGTAAAGATGGATGCGAAAAAGGGATTCATTACCTCGGAGCACATTCTTTTTCAACTGGGTTGCCACCCTCATCGATAAGTTGAATGATATCATTGTTGTTTTTTGACGTGATTATATTCCAAGACTTGTTGGGGTTGTTCTGAAGGATAGTTGGAAGGTCCTGATTAAAATATTTTCTTTTTGACGCTTTTATTAGATGGATATAATCCTTAAGGCAAGCATAATACTTCGCCCAAATGCTTGAACAGCTGGTCATTCTTGCTTTGCGAAAGAGGCGTTTTTTGGTTGAGCATCGAGACCAAGGAGTTATACGAGGGCATGGACGCTGCCATCAGACCGGTAATTTGCAACTTATCCGCAGTTAACTGCCGCAAGGAACATTAGGACATGGAGGGCACAGGCACGAAAGGAGGAATGGACAATGGGGGAACTCCTGATAGCACAGAGAACTGAGAAAGAGCACCGCAGGGAGCCCCAAAACAGAAATGAAGCTGGGAAGTGGCTCGTATCCCGTCAAGACTATATTTGTGCCCTGCACTTCGTAACGGAAGTGCTTGCCCCTGTCGCGTTTTACACCAGTTGTTAATTTTTTGCGCATAACCGGATTCCTCAGAAAGCAAACCAGGATACTGTGAAAGAGAATACCACGCACCAGTTTTTGCCAGATTCAAGCTGATGCTCTAATGTTTTGTTAACGACATTATTTGGGGGCAAAATTGTCATTGTAGTGCTACAGGAGTATGATAAAGAGCATGTGCGAGCAAGCAGATTTCATACAATTCTGTTGCAACAGCACTGGTAGGCGAGCTACACTAGCCAGAGCACATTTTCAGTCATATACAACAGCAACAAAAACAATTTCACTAACATTTGCCCTTTGAAGTGGCGCATTTCAGATTCTCATGCGCATGTGCGGTTTCCATACTTATTTTCTTTTACTTCAAAGAGGTAGGATCGCGCTGTCCAGACTGATCTGGAAAACATCATGTTTCATTTTGTCCTCGGTATTATCATTCACTCTCGTCCACTCCGAGTGTGACCTGGCACGAAACAATGCAAAAGCATCTTTTGAGTGGCGTCGAAGCAGCGGCAGGAACATGAGGGTTAATAAGTACACGTTATGCTTGAAACACTCGCGACTATCATTGACGACCGAGAATGGCCAGCCTCAGTGCCTGCGTGTAGTTTTGAAGTGCCGCCACTATATTTAGTTTTACCCCAACTTGGCAAAGAGCGAACGCTGCGGCCTTTTCGAGCCAATCAGAGTGACGGAGGCAAAGCATGGGATCGCCCTTAAAGGGGTACAGAAACGAAATTACAGCACTCATTTTTTAGCTTTAATGTGTTGCATGTTGCACTATAACCTCTCAAAAAAATCAGTCTTTCGTTGAAAACCACAGGAAAACTAATTTTAAAGCTAATTAAACAAACTTTCAATGTGCACCTGGTGGATGCATGTGGAGCCCATTTGGGAGGTAATCCAGCAACATTGGGGAACTTGCTACATAGTCGTGACGTAGCAAGTTCCATCGGAACAGCGCCGCTGTTTGGAAGTATGCTCAACTGTTTAAAGCGTTCATTAAACGATTTCTCAACTTTTTCCTTCTTAGCTTTCCTCAACTCACAAATCGCACAATGTACCGAAAGACGGAATGGAGGGACTTTCCTTTTGCCCGAACCCTCGTTTGTGTGCCTAGACACAGCCATTCCCCCCTAGAAGATCAGCCCATCGCTCAAAACTCGGATAAAAGCTGGTTTCCCCACCCTGTTCACCCCTAAGCTGACAGTGCTGTGGAAGCTACGTGCTCCTTGGGCCACCCACACGCTTGTCACGCCATGGTTACTTCGAACCGCTCGGTTGTAGCGCGTTGACGCTATTGACACCACCACAATGCAGACAACGCCACCAACGGCAAAGCTCATAACCACGCCAGCCTTGCTACGTTACGAATACAAGGAATCTTTTTTTTCTGTTTTTGTTTGCGCCGGATATCCCATGACGCATTGCGCTCTCCGTTCGCTTCTCTTGGTGCGCTTGCTCGAGTGCACCCTTCGGAACGAAAAATATACCCAATCAATCAAAATACAAACGTGCAATTAACATTTACGGTTATTATCCGTCGTGCTTGACTCATTTCCGAACGAAATTTGTATATTTCAATTTTCGTTTCCGTACCTCTTTAACGAAGGTACAGGGGTAAGAGTGTAACCCGGACCCCCTCTTGTGTATCTCGAACGACGTCTTTGTCTTCCTCAATGATTGGCCGGCAACTCGGATTTCGCAAAAAAGTGGTTTTCCCCTCTCCTTCACCCGTGGCTTCGACCGACAATGCTGCGAGCAACTAGCGAGACAGTGTTCAGTCACGCGTCTTCCTCCGACTTGGCGACTGGCTCGCTGGGACCGTAGCCTTTGCTGTTTGCAAAGTCACGGGGAGACGAAGTATCGATGGTGCAAAATGCGTAGAGGGGTCCAGCGAAGTGACACGTAAACCGCGACGACCGGCACCCACCTGCCTGTAGGCCTCTGCGATGTCGTCGCTCTTGTTGACAAGGTACAGGTTACGGAGCGCGCTCCACGCAGATTCCAAGGGGGCGGCCAGCCGCTCCAGAGGGTCCATCACAGACTCAAACGTCTTCACATAGCTTCCGTCTAAAACGCCAGTGAAAAAATGTCTAATTAGCAAAGTCCACGCTCTAAATGTTACCACTACGGTGCCTGGAGCACGTCTTAGACCGGCGCGTTGGCTGCGTCCAAGAAAAGTCGGGCCTCCATTTACACCCGACGACGTTATGACGCCCGATGACATCGTGGCATCACGCCGTCGACGACGATGATTCTGCCGGTGTCGCGGCAGGGGTCGTAGATGTGGCAGATGCCCGTTCCGCTGCAGGTCATTCTCCAGCTTTGCAGTTCGCGGAAGCTCCGGCAACCAGGAGTCAAGACGCCGCGACGACAGTGACATTCGCGTCTGCTCGTGGTTTTTGCCGGAACTTCTACGACCAATCACCGGGATCGTGGCATCCGACAGAATGACACTCCGGCTTTAGTGACACCATTTGCTGCCACTTGGGGACCACTTTCGACGCACGGGCGGATGCTAAGCACACCAGTCAGAGACGCACTCCAGGCAGTGTAGTTGCCACAAACCGTAGTGTAGGGCGGAAGCTGGAGTAGAAACTCTGCCTTCTCTCTGGCCGCCTCTAGTGGAGATGTAATGCGATAACATTTGAAATCCTTCGCATCTCCTGAGGCGTCCGCCAAGCTGGGAGGTCTAGGTCTGCCTCGGCGAGGCGTTGTTTGCGCACAAATTCTTTCTAGATTTGCCTCTAAACTTAGCGGGGAAACTGAATTGGTGTACAATTATTCGCTAATTCCGGTTTCCCCGCTAAATTTAGCTGGCGAACTGCAGCGAACGGGCACACACGGTCTTGGTGGTTGGTGGCCCCAGAAATGCTACTGCATTTAAGGTTCCCAGGTTAGCCGTTGGCATTTCGCAGCTCGTCCAGTACTCGCTCGTGACACTGACCTTTATCGCATTATCTGCGTAGCGCTTCGAGCCCTGTTTCACTGCCGAGATGTATGTGTGAACAATCAATCTTAACCGTACCAGAGGCTCCGTGCTGCAGAGCCGTGGCACCACCCCTTGGCAACCCGGCAAAGCACACGTAGAGAAGCACTGCCATGAGACACCGCCTGGTACCGGTAACATGGCCGATCGGCTCTTTCATCTTGGCACCTTTTAACTCTGGAGATTTCTCTAGCTACCTAAACTAACCATATTTCCTTAATTCCTAGCCTTTATCCTCTCTGGTATGCGATTTAGCGTCGCAATGGTTATTGTGAAATCGGCAAGTGAAGTTAATGCCAAGACCCACATTGAAATATACCCACATTTTTCTGTGCCGTGATGTCACTGGCAGGCAGTCTAGAAAACAGAGTAGATATGACAAACATTTGCTTTGTGCTGCTGCCTGGGGTGCTTGATCGAGCTTTTAAAGCATTCATTCGACACCATAAAAGGCAAAAGCCACAAACGGCAAGTCAAAGGGAGTCATATTCTGCCGAGACAGCCCTTAATCCAGGTGACCAGAGTAAACGGGCTATGAACAGTCGGTGAACGCGGAAAGAAAATCATTATTGACCTGCTGAAAATTTGGTTATAGAGTCTCATTTAAGTCAAGTCCAGGGTGCATATCATTTTCAAACAACATTATTTTGCATGTTTGTAGTCCAGCTGGGTGGCTGTCAGCAAGCCGACGAAGGGCGTCCTTTAAAAGGGCGGCTGAAAGAATTTGCAGCTTGTATTTTTTATAGTGTTAACCTTGGCACAAGTGAGAGAAAACGTGCTACTTTCCCCTGAAATACTGCAATTCCACCACGTAATCGCAAAGGAAAAAAACACACTAATTCCCGACCTACAACTGTGTGTGGCGGCTATGGAAACCGCAGTGTCACGTCATGAGGAGTATGCAAGTATTTGTGGCCCCATCGAACAGAAGCCAACAAAACTACTCCGTCTCCACCACTACCCTCCCCATTGTTTTTGCGGCGAACCGTCTTCTGCCTCGATCGTTCGCCGCAACCTTCGCCAATGCTAAGCGGGTGCGGTATTCTACTGCAGCCGAACCGGACCTTGCAAAGACAACAATCTCGAAGAGAGCGCTGGGGGCCCAGAAGACAGAACCCGACAGCAAACCAAGTGGTGTCCCCCGTCACGTCACTCAAAAGATGGCGAGCGAGCTGAGGCGTACACCGAACTTCGGTTTAATTTTTCTTTTAATTAAACAAACCGAAATTAGAAACAAAACAAAAAGAGCAAGTTCTTTTTCTCTTTTTATAGACTCATTTTCGCAATTAATTGGCCCAACTCCGAAACTTTTTCCACCGCACCTTCGAGGCAAAGGGTTGGCCGAGCGGAGGCGCCTACCTTGGACGTTTTCTTCGAGCTTGCACACCCCGCTCTCGAACTCGAGAATGAGCTTGCCGATGGCGTTGTAGCATTTCTCGCCCGTCAGGTCCGTGTACTCCGGCAGAAGCGTGTACCGCAGCAGGGGGTTGGTCTCGGCAGTATCTTCGGGTACTTCTGGAAGCCTGGAGACGCGTTTTATTTTCATTATTATTATTATTAATTTGGTGTACTAGGTTCATTGCTACGGGTTTCTGGTCCTCGAGCCTCCTAGCAGAAAATAAAGATTATTATTATTATCAGCTTGGATGAGGAGTTTGGAACTTTTTGTGTGTAGGGACACTGTGGCCTGTGGACCAGCAGACGCACCTGCGTACGGGCTCATTCCTTTCTGCTTCGCATCGCACGCCCCCGAGGACACAGCCTGTTCCTTTTGCAAATAATGATTATTATCGTTATTATTATTATCATTGTAGACCATCATCACACAGGCGGGCTGTGAGCACAGGTTGGACAACCGACGAACAGTACCAGACTTCGAAGACGTCCGTGCTCGAAGACCGTAGCGAAAACAGGTTAAGGGTCGTATTTCTAAAAGACATAGAAATGGGGTTTTATCGAACGAGCGCGTTCAGGTTCACCGATAAAGCACCGAGGTGACCACAACAGCAATAAACTTGTCGGAGAGTCACAGTCGAGCGAAATCTCAACTCGCCAATAACACTTAGAAGTACTTCGCTCGAAAACATATGGGCCTCAAACGAATGGGACGAACTGAGTATTTACTTACAGGACGATATACTTATTCCTTTTCTGCGAACAGACAGGGGAAAGCCGGCGACTCGCCGCAAAGAGCGCCCGGCCGCGAATCGGCCATGTGAACGCGGCCATCTTTGTTCAGGAAACCAGAAGTGACGTCAGATAACCTACCACAGTGCGCGACGGGAAGAGAACATGTGACTTCCGGGCTTTCCAGGTGACTAATCGCGGAGGATTGACTCTGCTGGGAGTTCCGTTTTTCGCGGTGATGTATCAAGGTACCGTCGAAATGTCGTCCTCGTCCGTCTCGACGTTGCGTCCTCGTTGACACGCACGTCGGGCTCGAACCGAAGCAGCCGTGGAGAAGCCGGTTCGAACCGCGGCGGCGGCGGACGGGGCAGGGACTATGGCGGGTCTCCTCGCCAACTGCGCCTGCTTGGCCTGCTTCTACCGGCTCAAGTACGGCCCCGACGAGCTCGAGTCCCTGCAGAGGAGTCGTAAGATCGACAAGATGATCCAGAAGGACAAGCAGGTGATCCGTCGGCAGGTCAAGTTGTTGCTGCTCGGTGCGGGCGAGAGCGGCAAGAGCACCTTCCTGAAGCAGATGCGCATCATCCACGGGTTCAACTTCGACGAGGAAGTGCTGTGCGAGTTCAGAACAGTCGTTTTCCAGAACGTCGTCAAAGGAATGAAAGTGCTCGTGGACGCCAGGGACAAGCTGTGCATCCCGTGGGGAGACGCCGCCAACGCGCACCACGGACAGCGCATCCTTCGCTACGAGCCGAGCCAGGCCCTGGACTGGGACACGTTCAGCCGCTTCGCGCCTTCGGTTCGAATCCTCTGGCAGGACGACGCCATCAGAACGGCCTTCGATAGACGCGTCGAGTTCCAGTTGGTGAGTCTGGCGGTGCGTCACCGTCGTGGCACCTCTTTTTCCATGTCCTCGCTCTGTCTGTCTCGCGGAGACAGGTCACGAGCGGCAGGGCGTCTTTTGTTTTGATCGCCACCCCACTCCCACGTCCCGCGTTGTCCGTAAAGGGAAAGCGGGGTTGTCTACAAAGTTGCAGAGTCGTCTGCACAGAGGAAGCGTCTGCTTTTTATGACGCTGCCAGTATTGCGCGATGCGCGCTGCCATCTTCATCTGCTGCGCTGTGGAACGCCTGGTCGTGGTTCCAAGAGTATGCGCTCTTCTGCGAGACTCCGCGCATGCGTCCACAGTCCAGTGACTTGGTATTTTTAGCATAGAGTTATTATAATGTACGCTAGAGGTTCAACTGGCGCTAGTGTGCTGTTGCAAATTGAAGCAGACGGCAAGCAGTCGGAAATTGGCTTCCGGTAATGCATTTCTATGGAAAAAAGCGAGTGCATTTCCCGTCTGCGCTCGATTATGAGAGCAAATATCACGAATAATTCGTACGTACTAGGCACATTGGAACATTTCCCAGTCACGCAGATGAAATAATTGGTCAGTTACGGCGTTTTTATTTTAAAATCTTGACATGAAAAGCGGTGCTAAAACCGCTTCGTACATGCATTTATGTGCACTGTCGGACACTGTTAGCGCGAACACGGCGTCGAAGCTTTCCAGCATGGGTGATATACGTGCCAAACGAACGAAGGACATGTGGAAAACCAAGAGAGACGACAGGAACTACGAAGTAACACTGGATAAGTAACTCCTTGTGCTTGCAGACGATCAAAATAAATTGAAAGTCACGTCATATAGTCCGATTTGCAATAAATAAGTACTGTTTTATTCTTTCTGCTCATGAATATGTGCGAAGATGCTTAATTGTTCTGGGTTCAAATCATCACCCGCACGCTCCAAATCTTTGCAAATAGGGAGAAGCCAGGGAACAGGTGCCCGATAAAAACTGCCCGACAAAGGAAATAATAAGAAAACACACCTTTAGTAGTTCACGTACTTTATCCTTTACGTTTCGAACGTTTTTTTAACCACTCGTAAAGATGCGCACGACGGAGTCATTTTCATATGGTGACAGAACGGGCATATTAGCAATATATAAGCACCAGCGGAATGCTGGCGAACTTTGAACACACTCTACATTCCTTTCGATCGTTATTTTGCTTAGAATCGTCGCTCGTTTCTATATACCTGCCATGGAACAGAGGTTTGGGCCTGAAATATAGCGAAGTTTAACATCGTTCAGTGGTAAAGAAAAAATGCTGTAACTCAAGCAATTACACTTCCACAATATTAATAAAGGTACATACTATCCGGTACAACCGAAATAACAAAAGTTATTCATGTTATTTTCCGGCGAAGAGACAAAATTCACGCGCTTTTTTTCCATAGGAATACACAGGAAGACTGGAAAAGTAGACTGCATGCTGTCTGCTTCAAATCGCAACCGGAAGTCCCGTAGACACTAGCGCCAGCTGAGCCTCTAGCGTGTATTGTAATAACTCTATGATTTTTAGCCTACGTGATAAGAGATGGAGAGGTGCATGCAAATAGCTTTCGATTGCGCTCCGGGTGTGTGCTGGCGCACCAAAGCACCACCGGAGGGCAAGTTGCGTGTTCGGCAGGAGAGAACGGTTCGGTGCTGAACCAGCGCCGGCTGAACAATGCTTTCTCTTTGCTACAGTTTGATTGCGTAATTTTACTACAAGAAGATACCGATCTGTCAAGGTCGAGTAACGATGGGTATCTATCGTTATCTCGGAGCAGGGGCCGTCTGGAATGATTGAATACAGGGACTGCATTTCTTACTTTCCACCTACCAGAAAGTTTTCTGCATAGTTCGCGAGCAGTTTTTTTTTTTTTTTAACCTTGTTTTTGTTGGTTTTTAGCCCTTTATAGATGGATGAATGATAACGGCTGTACTTTTTGTGACGGGCGGTAGCTTGCACCACCTAGCCTAAACACAATAACAAAAACCTGATTTCCCCTTTCAAGCCAATGTGTTTCTCTAATTATCACCAGGTCATGAAGATGATCGCCAGGCAGACCTTTGAGGGAGTCACCAATTTTCTTCTTGTTGAACCTTGTCGGCGTACCCTAACACCCGACCCACTCGGGGACAGGGTCGAGACTTTGGGCCGGAGCCACACATGCCTGTATGATAAATTGTTGCCCGCATAAGTCCTGTTACTTTGTAAAGAGCTCTGACGAACTAGGTGAAGGAACTGGAGCTGTCTGTTCAATAATAATGGGCAGTTGGTTTCACCAGATAAGGTAACCAAAAGCCATGGCTAACCAGTGCCTCCTCTATATGCCAGCTCATGTTTACAAACAAACCGGAGTGCCCCTGGTGGCACGCCACTGCCGCCACGCATGCGCGATGGAGTGTGGGCAAGAAGCACTGCGTCAACAAACCATTGGAATGTCACGTTGTCAGCGTCTGTGGGAGTCTCCATACTCTATTTCGCGTTGGAATTGTCGATTCTATGTCCTCATAGTCTTATCACTTTAGTCGCCTGAGTGAAATAATCGAGGCTCGTTACGCCGCAACACTTTGCATAAATGATTTGACGTGCGGTGATTCATTTGCATGAATGCTGCAGAATGGATGCCAAAACCATGATGAGATTCTTCTTGCTATTTTCGGTCGCGACGTCGCTCATGCTGCAAAAGTGTATACGGTGCAGCGATGATCGACGTCGGTGCTGAAAATCGGAAGCAGACCAAGTGAATCAGACGTAACAAGTCTGTGATGGCCACTGGTACCAATGATCAACATCTTGTATCTACTGTTTACACCAAGCCTACTTAAAAGTCTTTTGATGCCTGCACTTACTTCTTATCGCAATTACCGGGTCAACGTTTAGTAGACGGTCTGTGTCGTTTCAACGAGCAGACAAGTTTGGAAGAGTAGACGACAGTTCGAACGATTAGGCGGCCGTTTGAACTTGAAAACGCACTAAACCCGCAGGTGGTCCAGACAGCTTGGCAGTTTTCCCATGAGTTCCACCCAAAGTGTTTCCCACACGAACAATCGTAGTTCGACAGTGTCTGGTGTGACCTTTTCACGGCTACTATCCACATTCTCGGACAAACAGAGGATGCAAAAGACACATAAAAACTGATCTTCAAACCTTTCCCGACTCTTTTGGTACAGCCCCCATTGCAACGTTTTGCCGAGAAGGCAGGTTTTTGTATAGTTTCTTCCAAAAGAACACAGGAATGCATGCCTCGCACGGTGACCTCTGCCCACAGCCCCAGACCGGAAGTGCACCCGACGCGCCTCCACGGCGGCGTGACATAGCAAAGTTGAGTTTGTGTATACTTTCGGCGCCTGGCAACAGAGTCGGAAAACAATGAGCTGTCGTCGCAAGTGCAGCGTTTTGTCGCTAGGCGCTCCACTGAAACAGGGTCTTTTGGACGGGTAGATGGATGGATGCCATGCATTCATTCATCCATTCTGGGGGGCTATGCAAGACAGTAGGACAAAGGGACAGGGACATCGCTGCCTGCTGCGATTGGTCTGCGGCGTGGCACTGACTAACCGCAGCAGGCGGCAATGTCCCTTCGTCCCGTTGTCTTGTATAGCCCCCCTGGTTCGGAACATGTGGGTGGTAAGCTAGCATTGTACAACATGCCATTTGAAAAAGGCATGTGGCCACAAAAAAGTTTTGGCACTCTGATTGGATTGAAACATTCCGCTATTTCAAAAGAAGCAGACAGCATGCATTTTAGTGCTCACTGCAGGCACGTAGCCAGAATTTTGTTTTGGGGGGGCCCCGAGGGAGTGTCCTCCCCTCGATACAGAATGGAATAGCCCAGAGCGCTCGCAGCGCCTCCGCCCGCCACCGCCTCGGCCACGCGCTCCCAGTAGGTCTTTCATATTGCCGGGGACTGTACTTTCCCAGGTTCTCCTCGTTGATCCACGCTCATTCTTTCCTGTTAATGACCCCGGGCCCTCTCAACGTTAATACTGGACGCTGGCAGGCTGAGGAGATGAAGCGGTGCCTGATCCAAAATCGTCCAATCAACCAAATGTGACTACCAAAAGAGACATGGTGCGACGTTTTGAAGCACAACATATTTCGTGTTCTCACTAAACTCTGGCTGCAGATCCTGCATGAAGCGAAAGACTTTATACTAGCCGACACCCGAACTTTTTTTTAGGACCAGGAACTTGACACACTAAGCCCGATCACAGAAAGGACTCGGATGTCCCGCGAAGGACAACCCAAGACCTCTTTTGTTGCATGTTGAACCCTTGTAGAGTGCAGTCATGAAGAGGTCACCTATTGTCGAACCTAACAACGCCCTCTCTCCCCTCCCCCATCCTCTTCCCGCCCATCTCGACGCGGTCCCTAAAAAACTTACTATTTGCGGTTAAAACAGAATTTTAGAAAATGAATTCGGGGTATTTTATTGGTTTAAACCGAAAACGCCGAACCTAAAAACTGACCTTTTTCGGTTAAAACCGAATTTCCGAAAATGGATTCGGCGTACTTTTATCGGTTTAAACCGAAAACTCCGAACCCTACTTATGAACTATCAGGCCTATACAAAGTCACGGGCAAGCCATATTCTGGTTGTGCTTTTACACGAACATCTCTTTATTAATCGCTAATGCTTCCACCGTAGTATGGATGCAAACAGCCGAGTTGGAGTTGCCTAGCTTTTGCCGCGGCCAAAAATGAGCCAGCCATTAAAATACTTTTTCTGTCGTCTGCCCCCCGTTCGAAACCATAGTGCTTATTTCGAAACTGCCGCGTCATCATGGCTGTCATTCTGACCTGACAGAGAAACGTGTTTTCGTTCGAGCTTCCTAGATAAAAACTGCTACAGGTCGCACGAATATTCATTAGGTCATTGAGCCCTTGCCAGTTTTTTTTTAAACGCTTATTAGCTCAGTGCCTGTCCACTGCCAAGAGTTTCAATTTGCTTTTCTCTGCTTCGTCTCTTGTTCGAACGGAGGTGGAGGTTTCTCGTGCGCAGAAAGAGTCTTCCACTGGACGTACCTCTGGCGACGAGTCTTTTGTTGCGTCCGAAAGGCTCCCAAAAGAGCATCGGGGGGGTTTTCCCACACATCGAACCTTGACTCGTTGGGTCTTTCAGGCTGCGAGCCACATAGCGGGATTCCCACGCCTTATCTTCGGCTGGCACAGTGGGAGCACATCCTGGTTTGTTTTGTGACTCGCCTCCTGCCTTATTGGCTGCCTCGACCGACGTCTTCGTGTTGCGCAAAAGGGGGCACTTTTTGGGACGGTACGCGGGAACATTACGTATTTATTTCACTTACGTTCACACTTGCAGGGTGGTACATAAATGCAAACCTCATTTGCACATTTTTACGAGTGTGAAGCTTCGCTCAGTGTGCGATGCATTCAGACTGTTGCGATGCATTGTTGCGCGAACAGTGGCGTTTGACACTGCCAGCTCGGGTGTATCGGGGGGTCGTTGACACTTTTTTTACGACCCCATGTTCGGAGATGTTTGTAATGTGCCCACTTGACGAGGGATTCTGGTAATTTGTGCATTAGCGAGTTCAACTTGTTGACTCGTGCATCTGGTTTGAGGTTCCATGGAACGTTTTGTTTGTTTGTGTTCTCTAACGTCGGCTGTTGAGAGACTAGCACTACGTCTGTATGTCGAGACTGTATTATTTTTCTGGTTGGCAGGATGTCACGTGACCGTGCTGAATTGTATCCTTGTTTGATAATATGTTCTGAAGTAAAATAATAGACAGCTGAAAGCAAAAACAGAAGTGAAATAATATGACTCGTTAAACTATAGAAATTTACAATTCAGAGGACAGTTAAAAGAAAGACCATATTTGAAACATTCTTAATAGCACAAAGAAAATGAATCTGAATGGTCGAAATTGCTCTCACTTCCTGCGACTAGGATGAGAAAAAGCAGTGCACTAAACCGTTTACATTATGGGAATTCAAAGTATAACTTGCAAATACCTCCGGACACTTAATCCATGCAATATTCCGCGGAACGTTATTCCAAGCTTGGGTCATTCTAGAGAAAGTCTAATACCTCGTACGTCGTTATTGTATTTTGAGAGTTTAAATTGGTGCTAATGATTGCCCCTTGGATCCTTTAAGCCGTGAGGTTCTGGTCCCCGGTCCTAGCTTCGCAAGAACGGGCGGCTTCCGAGTGCCTCTGGTGTGGAGAGGCATCCCCGGTAGTATTGAGACGACAACAATGTCTGCCTAATGAAAAAGGGGCGTCGGAATTTCCATCGTTGGGTGTGGTTTATCTCCGGCTTTGAGAGCCTCTTCACTTTGGGGAGCCCAGGCGATAAGCCGTCGGCTCGACCTGCTCTCGCACAGGGCCGGGGGTGTTGTCCCGCTCTGCCAGTCGCATCCATGTTTCAGTGGGCCGTTAAAGCGAGTAACAGTGCGTGGGTGGCGAGCCTCTATTTTTTTACTGCCTGCAAGGTGTGTAGTGAAAGAAACTAACTTTTCTGGCAAGAACTGGGCGAATGCGGGTGGACTATCGCGGTAATGGACCTTTTTCGAGTAATGAGTGCGGTCAGGGGTGCTGTCTCCACAAATAAAGGGTTGCAGCCTATTTGCATTGTAATGTACCAATCTTTATTGCTTTCTGTTTTTATGCTCTATACTGCCAACGTTGCAAACAAACAAAAAAATGTTAAGAAAGACGAAATATGCGCAAAGATAGGTGCTGACAGTTGTGATCACGTGGAACGGTGCCCTCCGTACACGTTTGCAGAGGCTTATTGGAAAAAGGTCATTTTCAACCGATAGGCTATTGTTTCTTAATGGTAGCCGTTGAGCATAAAACAAGTTGTGCAGAGTGTCTCTTCTCTTTTGGGCTTTGTCGAGGGGAAGTAATTAATTACCCTTGTCACTAAGTGGTCCACTTAATTATTTAAAAAATAAGCGGAAGTGCCATGTCATCGGCCATTATGCTGTTCTTTTGTAACGTCAATTGTCGAGGGATTAGCAGTTACGTCTTTACACACATCATTTTCCTCTCTTTCTTGTGCATGCTATTGAAGAGAAGTATTGAACTAATCGCAGGATTAGATTGCACGATTACTAGCCATTGTAGGGAGTGGAATTATACTGTCTTAAAGGTAGCGTAATGACCATTGCCGAGACCAAAAGGTGATGTCATGTAATGCTACAGTATCTGGATCAAGTGACAGCTACTGGTGGTGGGGGGTATACGTAATTTTAATTTACAGTCTCCAACAATATGAAAGGTCCATCAGACGAGGCAATTTCATTCAACTGTGCATGATTCACTTCGATTGGGCCCACATTTCTTGAGCTAAGGAAATAAATGAAATGCTATTCTAAACAATAAGTGGCTCTTTAAAATGTGTGCTTACAGCGCTGCACAAACTGCCTCAGTAAATAGGTCTTTCATATTCTTGGAGACAACATCTGATATTACAATCTACAGCTTCCTTAACCGTGGTGCCGTATCTGCTTCGAGCTGTGTTCGGGCAATAATTCTAACGCTCACTTCCACTCTGGCAGACACTTCTTGAGATCCAATAACATTGCTAGCTTATGGGCCTGAAAATGAGGGGGGGGGGGGGGGTGCGCCGAGGAAAATGGGATCGCTGATATATGTTTGGGATTTACGCCACCCTATGAAGTGTTTCTGTTCGGTTCTTTCTTTCATGCAATTCTTATTTCTACCGTGAAATTGAGTTTGCGCCGGCAGTACCCCAAAACGTCTTTTGTAGCGTGGTGTTCAGCTAAGTGACAGTGCTTAAAAACTGCGACACCGTCAAGATCGGATCGGCCTTCATAACAATCGGTGGAATAAATATTTTTCAACGCTGTCTATTTGCCTACCGCCTGCTATGTGATCGATTCATTCCCCAAAACGTCCTGGATATTGTTGAAACAAATAAGGTGTCTGATAGCGGCTGTTTCCAAGTTCCAGCCATCAACAATCATGATCAGAGTGGTCGTTTTCATGCTTCGATTTTTTAATCCAATTGCTTTCCTGGATTAGTATTATTATGCTTCATTAGCGGGTGAGTAGGCATGCCATTTTATTTCACTAGCAGTAATGGGAGCTGGTCTGGCAGTTCGAATTTTAACGCCAGTCTGAACGTTCACGACCGTAGCTGTGCCCATATTTCGACAATCGCTTTCCGTAATTACGCAGTAAAAACATTCTTCGAATTATTTTAGCTGCACGCCAGCCTTAATTATTGTTAAATAACGCTTTCCACGATTTTATTTGAGTAAGACGTTATTGATAGGGCACTAGCTCTGTCATCGAAGCTATCCTTGTTGTCGTGTTACGTACCGGCCCGAAATTCGCTCAGCCAGCGATCAGGGCAACACGCGTTGTCCAACACAAGTTGCTGCTGTTTTTGTTGCCGAAAACTGTCATACCGAGGCAACATTTTCGTTGTCGTCCATGTTGTGCTGTTGTTGCCGCGATCTGACAGGTTTGTCGGACAACACGGGGAGCGAGCAACAAGTTGCCCGACTGTTGGACAACGTGTTGTGTTGCTGTTGCCATCGTGTTGCCTCAGTGTGACAGGGCCTTTAGTTTTTAGATCTGTTTGGCCAGGACGTCGATGGCACATTTATGATAATCTGAAGTTCTGGAGTGAAATCTTTCACTTTCAAGCTGTCATTTGTGAAGTTGCCGAAGTATCATGTGTCAAGGCCAGAAGCAGGGGAATAAAAAAAATGCCGTTTCGTGCTCTGCCCACGTAGAGCTCCAGCGAAGTTGCCCCACGTGCATAAAGACCAATAAATAATACTCGGCATAAATAATACTATGGACCAAAAAACTTGTTTTTTTCTAAAGTTACAGCATTTCGTGTGTGAAATAAAAATTGTTACTGTGTCTTGGTGGCGTCGCAAGCGCGAGATGCTTGGGCTTTTGCGTCGCGACGGAGAAACGCTATTCTTAACTAGTCTCGCGTCGCGTGCGCTAATACGAGCGCTAAATTTAGCGCTAGCGTGCGCTAAAATTGCGTACGTTATTCTAAAACTCCCTATTTCTTTGTGTAGACGTGGTCTCCTTTATGACAGCGGCTCACAAACACCAGTCTTTCGTCCGTAAACGGAAAAGCAGTTTTAAAAGGAATAAAACAGTAACTCATACGAAAATGTACCTAGGTACTCGCTTAAAAGTGTACTTAGGTACAGCTACGGTTACTTCGAAGATAGTTTATTTTCCCCAAATTTGTCAGAATACATTGGAAATAAAGCTTTTTATTCTAAGGATGCAGACAAAAACGAGTTCGATAGATGTGCTTTATTGGTACCAATGCGATGTCAAATCGGAGTTGAGTCCCCACGTGCCTTATGCCAATTGGTTCACCGAGGCCACAGCTGCCACTGTTTACCGTGTCACGCCGAAACCGCCGAAACTCGCTTGTGGACGTTGTTGCTCTCAGAGCCGGCGCTGACGTCGACGGGCCCAGAAGACGTCGGCCGCATGAAGAAACGCACGATTCGAGTGCATATGCCACCAACCTTCGCGACGACAAACGAAAAGCTTCGAGCTTTCTGTTCTTTTTTTTTGTTTGTTTTGGAAGAAACATAAGCCTTTTTTTTTTTTCTTTCGGAATTTTTTCAGTTTTGATAACTGCAAAATTTGAGTCCGATTTATGGAGTGGAAACTGTATTATATACGGCGATGTTAAATTACTTTACGATTGTAATTGTAATTTATTTTCAATTATATTTTGTATCTCTCCGTTTGGAGAGGGGAGACAGAAAAAAGCAACTCAGTTGTTGCTTGACGAGCCTCTGCCTCCCCAGAGCAGCGAAAAAGGACAGCATGTACATATACATAATGTTTTTCACGCGCACACTTTTAACACAAAAATAAACAACATTAGGTGGGGGAGGAAGGGGGGGGAAAGAGAAAAGTAATTGAATTAGCCAAGTTTACAAATTCCAGGGGCACTCTCTCACAAACATGGAACGTACATTTTTTTATGGTTTCACTCAAAACTTCTACATTCAATTCAGTCAGGCGATTTCAAAAACGAGGTACTGTATATTTCAACATCTGATTACCGTAGTTCGTTACTTGTACCTAGGTACTTTCTAACCCTGGTCACGGTCCCATCAGGAGCGGTGCCAGGGCGCGGCGTGTCCGATGGAGGCGCCACCGGGAACGAGCGGCACACCATACCTCGGGTATCCCCACTTGACGGCATTGTACCGCGTTGGCGATAAAGCTGGCGCCACCTAGTGACGACGATCGTAATTACGGTACCCACGGCCGTTTATGGGCCCGTGACGTTGGGAGCGTGACGTCACGGGCAAATATGCCCAAACGCATCGCGCCGCCTCGATGGCTGATCTTGAAGCGCTCGGCGGAATCCGTCGGTTCTGAGAATACAAGCGTGCTGAGTGTCATTTACGGATATCATGGATCATATTTCACCCATTTCGAAGTGTTCCGGGGATATTTAAGTTTCGATTCTGTACCTCTCCGGTCCTAGCAGTATAGTTCTCTCATATCTTATTTTTGGCGTGATAACGTCTTTGAAGTTGGTTCACACATTTGCGTTTGGTTCTATCCGGGTGCGTTGCGCAGCCCGGAATCGTTTACGGTGCCCAAATGCATTACAGAGAAGAAAAAAAAAGGGGGGGGGGGGATATACAGTGGAAAACGAAAAAAATAAACAAAATCTAGGTTAATGATGGAACATTTGCGAGGGGTAGGAACAATAAAAAGAACGATGATTATACATAGATTTACACAGTCAGGTGACCAAATGCAAACACTCGTCAATAAGTCTGGGATGAAGCACAGTGCTTGTTAATATCCTGACATGAGACTCCTGTAAACACTTCTATCGATGAGTGGTAAGAGGAAAACGGGAGTGTTTGAAAATGTTCATCTTCAAAGCGCCGAAACTACACAGGGAACATAAGAAAGTGAACGAAAACAGAGCGCACTCGCAACTAACATTTATTGCAACAAAATGTTTAGCTGGGCTTGTTGGTTCATGACTGGAAATGAGCGCCAAAGGGACGGGGACAGGTGAAGGAGTGGACGACAACACGGGGCGCACTCGCAGCAGAAAGTTTAATGGAACACACGCATGCTTAAATACCTAAAATAAGCCTTGTCACTTCCAGCGTCCCCCCCTCTTTTTCTAAATAAAGAAGCTCTTTATCTGATAAGGCCACTGGCGGCTAGCTCCCTGATGCAGATATCAGCCCCTCTTGTTTTGATGATGAATGCTTCGTGAATCTCTCTGGTTGTTTTTTTGCTGTGTCGCCCCAGGATGATTGTGATTGTCTACTTCCTCACCTGTCCCCGTTCCTTTGGCGCTCATTTTCAGTAACATTTATTGAACACCCACGTCTTATATAGGCATGGTAAAATACATAGTCGCCCTTACAGGCGCGTGCACACTGGTGACAAGAGACTTCCGACGTCCACACCGCAGTCGATCGGCGTGTCGCTTCTCAGAAGCTCTTGGGAGCCCTCCCGTCGATTCAGTGCACTCCGCCAAAGCTCGGGTTCGCGTTTCGCTGCTTTTCCATTTTCGTTGTCTCGCAGCTACTCATACGTCGTCGATGCCGTATGAAAAAAAGGTATTTTGACCTCGGTCCTTCGGAACCGTACCAAGAAGCAGAGGCCAGATTGACAAAGAGCTTTTTAAGTTACGAGAACTTAGCTAAGAACTTCGTAAGTTAAGAACATCGTAAAACGAGCAGAAATCGGTATTCACGAACGCGTTCTTAAAGGAGCTGTGCAACAATTTCAGTGCTTTGCTTAAATATTTTGGGAGTTGGTGTCTCGACCTTTCGGAAGTAAAGAACGAAAAACCGCTTTTTCCTGCACGCCCTAGTTTGATAAAAAAAAAAAAAAAAATGGACAAAGATTGCAGTTTTCGGCACCTCTCAACTCCTTCACCATCTTCCGAGTCACTTGCGCTGTGACGTGAAAGGGGGACGCGCGGGGTTCCGGTGAAGCTGTCTCTCTAGAGCCATCAGTGAGCAGCGAGAACTCACCCGCTCGCGACCACGTGACCACGTGCTTGCTCAGCGCGATCAACATGGCAAAGGGAGGAAAGTCTCGTCCGGGTCCGGTCATCCCCGTCCGGCTCTGCTTCCGTCCGTCCCTCTCCGGCTTCTGC
>JABSTQ010004300.1:0-29554 GCA_013358835.2 Ixodes persulcatus
TTTGTATCCCTGTGTGAAAGCCTGGAAAGGATCCATCATTACCTTCCAGTTACAGGCCCATTGCACTCACCAGTGCCCTTGGAAAAACGTTTGAACGAATGGTAACCTCTAGATTGGTGTATTTCTTAGAGCAGAAAAACTTCTTTGACAAATTTCAATGTGGGTATCGGACAGGGCGATCAACTGTTGATCACCTTGTTCGCTTAGAAAAAACAGTCAGAGACGCCTTCGTTAACAAACAGCATTGTGTATCGGTGTTTTTCGATATTGAGAAGGCATATGATACCACATGGCGATACGGAATTTTAAGTGATTTAGTTTCAGCTGGAATTCGTGGAAAAATGCTAGCTCTTATCAAGAGCTTCCTCGATGGGCGCTTGTTCCAAGTGAGACTGGGCACAACACTTTCTGAAACATTTGTCCAGGAGAATGGTGTCCCCCAAGGGTCGGTGCTGAGTGTTATTTTGTTTTTGATCAAAATGAACTCTCTTGGACAGGTTCTTCCCCGATCTCTTTCCTATGCACTTTATGTTGATGATGTACAAATTTCCTGTTCTTCGTGTAATTTAGCTATTTGTGAACGCCAAGTTCAACTAGGTATTAATAGAATGACACGATGGGCAGATGAGAATGGTTTCCGTTTCTCAGCAGAGAAAACTGTATGTGTTCTGTTTTCTCTTCGAAGGGGTATCATTACAGAACCCACTCTAACTTTGGGAGGTCAGACCCTAAACGTACATCTTGAGCATAAATTTTTAGGGGTTATTTTTGATAAGAAACTTAGCTTCCGTAGTCACATCTTGCAACTAAAAAAGAAATGCCTGCTAGCATTGAATATTCTAAAAGTTCTCTCGCACAAGTCCTGGGGTAGTGACAGAAGGTGCCTGCTGCGTTTATATCAGTGCCTTGTTCGGTCAAAATTAGATTATGGTTGCATGGTGTACGGCTCGGCACGGCCGTCTCTTCTTAGGGTCTTAGATCCTGTCCACCACCTAGGATTGCGACTTGCAACCGGGGCTTTCCGGACCTCTCCAGTTTCCAGTCTCTACGCTGAATCTAATGAATACTCTCTTGAAAAAAGACGTCTCTTCCTGGGCCTTCAGTATCACTTAAGAGTTCGGTCTGTGCCCCGACATCCTGCACTCGAAGTGTTCCTGGACACTCGGTATGATAGGACATATCAGAACAAACCCTCTGTTGTACCTCCTTTTCCCCTGCGCCTTAAATCTGCGGCCACGAATTTTGCAATAGACTTATCGAGTCCGGTAGCAACGTTGCCTAGCCCAGTTGCACCCTGGAACGTCGCACCTATTTCGATTAATTTTTCTCTTTCCAAGTACGACAAGAAGAAGGTACCAGCGGAAGATCTTAGGCAAGAATTCTTCCAAATCGCCGAAAGCTACAGGAACCTCGTACAGTTTTACACGGATGGAACAAAGGGGAGCAGCAGCGTTGGATCTGCTGTAGTCGGGCCGTCATGCAGTATTGTAAAGCGGCTCAACAACCAAGCAACCATTTTTTCTGCAGAGTCATATGCCCTACTGGTAGCTGTGGATACTATCATCAAAAGGAATATCAAGGCTGCCGTAATTTTCTCAGACTCTCTCAGTGCACTCTGTGCACTTGCATCCCTAGATAGGTCAAAAAATGCTTTTATTCTGCAAATACGTAACAAGATTGCAGCTGCCATAAACTCCAACATCACCATTAATTTCTGTTGGGTCCCTAGCCACGTCGGTATATTCGGAAATGAGGAGGCCGATAAGGCTGCTAGAACATGTCAGGACATGGACACAGAAGTTACCTGCATCCCATACTTGGATTACAGGTCATCATTGAAAAAGTCAATTCAAAAGAAATGGCAGGAGGAATGGGATACTGAAGTCCATAATAAACTCCATTGCGTGAAACCTGTTCTTTCTGAATGGGCCAGTTGCCGACATAACGAGCGTTTTTATGAAGTTGTTCTTTGTCGCCTGAGAATTGGTCACACTCACCTCACACATGGCTTCCTTCTGCGAGCAGAGGATGCTCCAATGTGTGAAGAATGTGATGAAACACTCTCCATCTTGCACATTCTCATTCAATGTCCGAAATATCATGAGGAGCGTCGCACCAACTTCTCACGGTTTTTCAGGGAACAGATCCCATTCCACCCTGCCCTTTTGCTGGGAGAGGAGCCTCTTGTTCCTCATGCCCAAGTTTTTAACTTCCTAAACAGCATTGGCTTATTACAGTATATTTAAGTTAGTGGATTTTCTCCGTATTATCTGCATTTCATGAAAGATTTTAAACTCCGATATGCCTCACCTTTAACTAAATAGCACCGCAGTTTTCTTCTACCATTGTTCTGGCGCACTATGGCCTTAGCAGCCGCTGCGCCATTAAAACCCAAAATCAATCAATCAATCAACGCGAGAACAAATATGACAATCAAAAGTGTGCTTATTATGATCACTGGTGCCAGTTGCAGTATTTTTAATTACCAAGTAATAAAATAAAAAAAGTCTAAAATCAATGAAAATGTTCTAGCTAATGTGAGAAATTCATGTAAAATCAGATTAATTGTGGGTAAAATACATTTTGCTATCAAAGTCAAGACTTTTGACAGTCGGCAAAACCTCCAAAGCCGCCACCAATATCCTTCCAAACCAAATGCCCAAAAGTTAAAAAAAAAAAAAAACTTGTTTTAATTATTAATATTTTCATAACATTTAGTTACTTTCATTTTTACGCTCCGTCGTTTTGCCAGTCTCAGCCTTTCCAGTTCAAAGGAACGCCTACCCGCTTGCACGTCTGTTCACTGCAGCACGTTTCATTGGCGTTGGAAGCCGGTGAAACAGTAATTAATTTTAGTATTGCGTATACGAGCGAACGCAAACACTGTGTGTTTGCGTTAGCTTTGCGTGTTCCACACTGCGCGTGCAAGGAGCCCAAAATTTCGGTCTTGGATGGCGCATGGCGATGAGGCGCTCGCACAACGTGGAGCACGCAACTCTAACGCAAACGCGCAGCGCTTTCGTTTGCTTCTATGCGCAATACTAAAACTCTCCAGAAAGGCACAATCCCATACCGGCTGCAGCCCTACGTCGGGACAGTGAAGAGTATTGTTGGCATTCGGAAATGACATTGCATGAGCCATGATCGCGAGCAATTCCGCCGTGCCCGCTGAGCAGGAGAATCGGGGGACCCTCACTAGAGCGCTTCCCGTTTCCGCCGCGCGAGGGCGAGCGTCGAGCTGGAGACGCGGATATCGCTGCTAAGATTACATTGTCTTTTATAATCGTAGAAAAGGCGTGTGGCGATATTTGTACTATTCCAATGTCGTGTATAGTCGTGATCGTCCAAGACGGCGTACTGCATCTTTTTATTTTCGTTTTTTTCATCCCCTGTACCCTGCAAGCCTATCAAGAAAAAATAATAATAAAGCTTTAGGCTATAGACAACTGCCTGTCTATATTCGGTTACGGAATTGAGTAGCAGTGCGTCCCCTTTTTAGAGGGGCCGCTGAAACAGCTGACGGCCGCGTATAGAAGCGGTCGCCGTGCTGACGACCCGCTGCGCTTGTTGTGGTTGCAGGTGTGTGTACGCGCGGCGCAGAGCGGTCATTCCGGTCGCAACAAACGCAGTCGTAAGTACGCGCTCGTTGCACATGTCTGAACCAGCCTTTCCCCCGTCCTCCCGAGGCGAAAGGCAACGTGGCGACATCGTTTGACATCACGTACCAGAGGTAACGCTGCGATGTCAAACGTTGGTTCGGTTACGACTTGCCCCAACCGCAAATCGAAGAATGCCCGAAAAGGTCTGCGTTTCGCCGTCCTCGGAACCCGAACATGACTCCGAAGCGCTGCTATCGTCCACATCGCACGTCGAAGTGGCGACATAAAAAATCATCCCCAGGTCGGCTGTGCGCCGAAGAATTTCAACCTCTAACGGCGTCAGGTCCTCGAGCGTAGAGAACTCCGCCATGATCGACGCTCGAATGACAAAGAGGTTCGGCCGATGCGGCTACCTCGGGATCACTGCGCGACGGAACGTCGTCCAACGCCATTGGCCCGAGATCCTTTTGATAAGCGTGCGAGTACCAATGAGAGTGGTTTCGTTTTCGGGTGGATCCGAGGTTTGGCGGCCTTCAATTACATTTTTATTAAAGAAATAATCACCGCATGACTATATTTTTTGGTTTTTAGGGATACTTAGGGGGTCTAAATTCAGCTGTCATCATCAAAACACGAACTCAAAAACCACTTGAGTGCCCCTTTAAGGCTGGTTCACACATTTGCAACGGTTGCGTTCGCAGGCAACCAAAGCGACCGTAACGACCAAAACACCGCAACAACCGTGACTCGTGGATCGCTTCGTGAAGCTACCCCTTGCATCGCTTGCCATGCTGTGTACGGCGAACATTTATCCCGGTGATTTTGTCGTTACGGTCGTTTCGGTTGCTCGCGAACGCAACCAACGCGGATGTGTACCAGCCTTTAGTCTGAAACGTGTCGCGAGGGACGATTTTGAAACAACACAGAAAAAAAAAAAAAACACTGTCAGAGGTTCGACATTGGCGTTTTGTACGATATATGAATACAGGGTGTTTTTTTTTCTTTACAGATTTATTTTTAAAAAAAGCCATAAAAACTACACTTATGCGGTGTGTGCGAGTAAGTTATATTGCCAGGGGGACTGTTTGGTGGGAACAGCGCAAAAAAGACGTAGTACGAGGCGAAGAAACACACAGACAGGGCGCGGCCATCGACATAGCATGGGTATACTCGTAACGATCAGTCGGCTAATTAATTAAAATTAGTTAAATAAGTTTTGAAATGTTGAAAGTTTGAAATCGATTTTCTCAAAAACCCCATTTTTGTACACTTTTATTTTTTAATTTCTTGTAGATACAATAGTCGACTAAAAGAAAAAACAATCTAGAAATGTGCTATTTTGGTTATCGTGCGGCTAGTTTAGCCGGAATCGTGTGAAATATGTGCTCATTTCACTAAACTACAGCAACCTTACTGGCATTGTGCGCCTCTACGATTTCAAAAATGTTTTTTTTTTTGTTACGTTTTTAAAAAGCAACGTAAATTAGGCGAACTTGAGATATTCATTGAAATTTCGGACCTGAAATAAGAGAGAAGCTACATAAGCAAGGATGAAGAAAGAATAAAACAATTAAAACTGGGACAACACAACACATCTTTCAACTAGCAACGACGAGTAAACATTTTCAACAGCGAGCAGCCGACTAAAACCATTTAAGATATCTTTATGGTACCTATTAAATTAGGATACATTTTTACGATAATGTAGAAAATACAGTAATGGCAGCAGAGGGTGTCAAACACGCGACCTGCGACGGCAGGCAAAAATACTAGTTTCTGCCACTGCGGCTTCTATGCTTCGTAACTCGAGAACAAAAAATCTGGGTAACATGCGGTTTGCGCCCTCCTTCATTTCAGAAATGCCCCCAAAAGAAAAATTTTTTAGTCAAAATTAAAAATTAGTGGCCGATTTGAGTTGAAACCAGACTTGAACGTAGTTCAACTTGTAAGTAACTTGGTAACTTTCAATTACAACTTTATTTGGGTAATTAGTAGTTTAATTTAACTACTCTTTTCAGGTAGCTTCTACTCGAATTACTAACTACTTTAAAAATCTAGTGCTAATTTTGCTCATATTTTCTACTTTTGCTCATGAGCAAATAAATAAGACGCCGGCAGATGAAGCGGCATTCCCGAACAAGGGGCCCCCTCACATTCCGTTCCCACGCACTTATAGACCTTTTCATCCTCCTACGCATGGGCGCTGCCATCTTGGAATCACGTGACGCGGCAGCCATTAGGTTGCTTCAACTTGCTGTCCCGCTCTCCCCACCGCGCCTTGGCGGATGCGTTGTATTCGTGTTTTTCGTCGCGCTTCACCGCGCCTTCTTGCCTTTTCTTCGGAAATGGTAGTCCGATACGTCTACTCGACGACTAAGACATCACGATTGTTCAAAGGTCCTTATGACAACTGAGGTTTGTTTACTAATAGTAGCGGAGCATTCTCAGTAAGAAGCGCGTATATTTATATCACGCATTTTGATCGGAAGGAGCGCAAGGAGACTATATCTGTATTTCCAGGAAGTATCGTTCTTTGTATTCATAATATATCGAAAACAGTTTCTTTTGATTATGTCAGGAAACTCGCAGAGAATATAGACAACGAACGTTTAACTTGTATTTTATCTGAGGCTAGAATTAATGGTACGTCAACATCAGGCGATATGTTTGTTCATAATGTGACACCTACATGGGGTGTATAAGGTTCTCAATCTTTTTTTGCGACGTAAACATTCGGTTGGTTGGTTTACTTATGAAGTTTAAGAAATTGTGTACCGTGCTCGCTCCCATTTCGACAGTGATTTATTGATTATATTTAGATAACTTGTGCTATCCACTTAATTTATTTTAACACAAAGGTCGGGACTTCCCGCGTAAGAAACTGCTACAGACACTTGACAGTAGCGAGTTTTAGAATAGCGTGCACAAAGAAATAACGTCGTTTCTATTTGCAAATCCAAAACGTAGTTTGGGTTCGGCGCATGCGCAATAATGACGACGCTTTTGTTTTTTTGCGTACTCTGTTTTAACTTTTGCCAGTATCTGGAACCGGCAATTTTTGACGCCAGAAAAAAAAAAAAAAAAGGCAGTCTGCATTACAATTACTTGAGTCCAGGATTGTCGATGGCGAATAGAGGTTTACTTTTGGTGTCTGGCGACGCCGAAGTTTAGAAAGTGATTCTGTAGAAACAAATAAATATTTGTTCACACAGGTCCGTGAAGTGGTGCCTAGTGCTAGACTTCAGCCAAACTTTCCGAGGTGTTTCTCCTCCTGCGCCTTTTAATTTTATTTGGCCAATTTTACGGAAGACAAATGCCAGATTTAATTTGACGGGCCTGCCACCTATATCATATCATGAGTAAGTAAATGTTCATATAAAAATAATTTATTTCCTAGGGCCAATATCACGAAATGCTGCTTCTGAATACTTTAACAGGGTTGATAATTAAAAAAATTTCCTGCTCGGCCTGTCAAAACATGCTCGAGTACTGAATTTAAAAAAAAAAGGCCAAGACGATACTAATTGTTTATATCAATTATCTGCGTCATTACACGATATGTTTTTAGTCTACGAAGTTCACTAAAGGTTGGGTGCCCACGAAAACCAAACAGTGAGTAGTAAACTTGCGAGTTCATCTGTTCTGGCCAATTCAGCACATTGCTAATCAAGCTGTCGATATGATTCTTTACATTCACGTGTTAGTCTCTTCATTAGTTTGCTTTCCCGGAAACTGCTGTCCTCGGGTACGGCCGTAGACGATGGTAATCTTCCCTCTGCATCAGTCAGGCGTTTCGCAACCGACCATAATCCGATCATCAAAGGAATTGGTTAGAAAAAGCCCACAATTAAGGATAAAATACACCTCGTAGTCCTCAAAGTGGCTCAGTACCACTGTTTGATTAGTTTTGTGCTATTAGGAAAATAGTCGTATCACCAAATTAAGCAAAAACAACGTAAAACAACAACATAGCCGCGTTCACGTTGGAACCGAAACCAACCAAATTGAAGCAACCTAATGGCGCCGAGCGCGTCAGCGCCCTCTATCCGCTGGTGAGGCAACTACTAAAATGAAAAGGTCTATACTCGGCAGCCGTAGAAACTGCACTACAGGCGTCCTTGGGCCAAGGTGGCGCCGACCAGCCAAAACATAACACCGGCGCGCACGCACTCATAGCCTTGGTCGGGTATTGACCTAATCCGATAATGCACGCAGGCGCCGCGCCTCCAGCTGCAACTGTGCGAGCAAAGGCGGGGGTGGAGGAAGGTGAAAGACACTCCGAGGGTTGTTGTTGTTTTCATGTCTGCCTTTAGTGAGTTCTGACTCAAGCGGTACGTTCCACGGAAGGCGCCACTGGAATGACTTCGCAGCTGGGAGCCTGTTCCCATGGTCGCCTCGTCGCCAGCGCACACTCTCTTGCAAAGCCGGACTCCCCCGCGCACAAACGCAAACACGGATAATTCGTTCATGGGAGCACGTTCCCGCTTCCAGCTGCAACTGTACGAGCGACGATGCTTGTTCACGTAATTCTTCGCGTCCTTCCGACCTTCCACGCCAGGGAAACTTCCTCTTTGTTGAAACCGTTTTACTTGTCAGGCGTGTCAGGCGCGTCAGGATACTGTAGTCGCCGGCGAGGGTTGCGAGTAACCCTTGGGAGATCCTTCTGGTGGACCCGGTGTCAGCGGCGAAGTATACTTTGTTCATCTTCTGTTAAACCAAAACATTTTTTTTAGCAGCGTGGCATTAGCACTGCAACGAGACGCGCAGTCGTCCGGATTATCTCATCGTCGTGGCGCGAGACTTGATCCTGTGACGGTCAGGTGCAATCGCTCAGCGTACTCTCCGAACGTCGTGGAAAAAAAAGAGGGGCCAGTCATAACAATCTCAACTTGCCGAAGAAAAAATAAAAAAAAGGAGGAGAGTTTGTTATAAAAGACCCTCTTGCCGAAACAAACCTCACATATTTCGTCATGGACAAAAAAGATGCCGACACTCGCTTACCCGACCCTGCATAGCCTGTTTCTGAAATTTAACGCTGCCGTGCCATCCAATGCCGCGGTGGAACGTCTTTTTAGCTTGGCTGGGGACGTCTTTAGGAGAAAAAAGGGAAAACTCTTCGATAAGAAGTTTGAAAATCAATTGCTTCTTCGAGCGAATCAACTATTTCGGTGAAATCGCAAGCCATAAAATGCTGCATTTATTTTATGCTCACAGGGTTTTTCACGGATCAAAACTGCTGTTCATTTTGCTACAACAAAAATACAAAAAAGTAACCTCGAAAGTGACTTCAAAAGTAACTCGCTACATTTTACTGTAGTTAGTAGTTTACTCAATTACTATTACAAATGTGTAATTTCTACTCTACTCCAATTACTTTGGGCGTCGATACTCAGTAACTTAACTACCTTTTTTGAGTAATTTGTACATGTCTGGAACTCGAAACCACCCATATATATACATACGTACCTGGTGTTTTTTATCTTTGCAGATATGTTTTAAAAAAACGCCATGAAAGCTACACTTATGCGGTTTGTGCGAGGTACATATGCCCAGAGGGACATTATACGGGTGGCTAATCTTTGCGATAAGTCGGCAAATCAATTAAAATGCACTAAATAACTCTTTAATCAGTGAAAATCGACATATGGTTCCAATTAGAAACTTGCTGAGCTTTATCAAAAACCACTGAAGCAGTCATTTTCTGAAAGACTTTCAGCGCGTGTGAAGCGTAGTAATGCACTAAAGTTACCACTCGTGGAGCAGGTACAAGGCTAGCGGTTGCGATAAGGCGCCCGCGCAATTTTCCCGTCTGTTATCTAGCCCCAGCTGTGTACCTGCTCCACGAGTGGTAACTTCAGCGCATTACTGTGCTTTTCACGCGCTCAAAGTCTTTCTAAAAATTACTGATTTAGTCGTTTTGAACGACGCTCAGCAAATTTCTAATTGGAACCATGTGACTATTTTCAATAATTAAAAAGTTAATTCACGAATTTTAATTAATTAGCCGACTTATCGCAAAGATTAGCCACCCCCCTAATGTCCCCCTGGGCGTACAACTCACTCGCACAAACCGCATAAGTGTAGCTTTCATGGCGTCTTTTTAAACAAATCTGCAAGAATAAAAAAACACCCGGTATATATATATATATATATGGGTGGTTTCAACTCAATTCGGCCAGGCTAAAAGAGTCTAACAGGCCCATTTAGCAGGCCCCAGGCTAGCAGTCGTACTGCACTAGCTAAATTGCTTATATACAGTGGGTAACAATGTCGCCATGTTCTGGCAGACTAACCTTCTGCACTATAAACAACTAACGACTAATTTGGTTTTGACTTTTGGCCCTGGGTTCTGCAGCACGAGCTTTCGCTCCGCGTGCTTCAAACTGGTGTGCGCTAGCCCACTCGGCCACCGATCCCCCTCTCCTTATCTTCCTTGTTTTGGGCTATTGCATTTACATTATGTTTGACTTTCACCAACTAGCCCAGCTCTCAATTTTATTACTTTATTCCACTTAGCAGTATTTCACTAGAGGACAGCTCTGCTCCTTCCTTCAGTGTGGGCGAAGACTCGTCTGAATGTATTAGGTTGGAATAAACCATAGCGACGAGAAGGTGCAAATGGTTATTCCAGCACCCAGTGGAAACTTTCTTAGGGTTGTTTACAAACGCTGCCGAACACCAAGTTAGGGATGTATATTTTCATTTTTATTATATAGAATGCGATGATCCCCGAGTAGCGGAAGTAACATGTATGCTCGGGCATCAAAGTATATAATGCAAGTAGACGTAGTGAACAAGCGTTGGAGCTAGAAACGCGTTTAACTTTTGACCAGTTAGAAATACTAAGACGTTTCTAAGTTCCTTGAATTTCACGTTGTTGGATATCTGGGACTACTTTAAACCATTTATTCTAAAATGGCTGTCTAGCATGTCATTTAACAAATCATTGTAAAAACCGAAATAAACCGGTTTTTAGGAAAGCGTAACCGGTAACCGAAACCGTAAAAATTAAAACCGTAAAAACCGAAACGAAACCGTTATTAACATGAGGCGGTAACCGTAACCGTAACCGAAACGTTATATTTTTCGGTTTGAGTCCCTGCTCTGCGGCCCGGGATCCGGACGTCAGCCAGTTGAAAACAAATGAGCAAAATATTCCTTTTAGTACTTCATCGTTAGAAGTTGGAAACGCATTATCGCAAGATAAATGGTGGTTTGATAGAACTGAAACGTGGTCCGATACGAAACCTTGCCGGCCAGCAGCTCTTACGTGAGCGGTAGATCTGCTCGGTGTACTTTAACCTTGCTCCTGCTTATCGCTTCAAATACGATAACTTCGTTAATCGTAGTCTGCTGCTTTGATATCAACTTGCACAATAGGATGAACTCGAAATTTGTTGCCCTGTTCCTCAGTGCAACTGCACGTCCGTTGCTTACGCACGTCCCGTGGTTCGCACAAATAATTACTATGTTGAGCATGTGTGGGTTGTGCAATAAGCAGCGCTGGTTTGCATTTTGAGTAGTTGAAAGCCCCTCAGAAAATATCAAGGACGCTATCTTAATTAAGAAACAGGGTACTTGCTTTTTTGATTCTCATTAAGGCTCACGAAGTTTCAAGTTTTCGCATCTGTTACACTGTTATCCCATCTACCTAGGTCCCTAACCACTCATGTTCATCTGTGCTGCTAAGCACGATTGAAATTGCTCCCGTGCTTGTCTAAGACACAAGCAGAAGTGCAATGAAAACTGATCTGAGCTGCTCCTAGCCTGCTCCAGAATGTAGTTTTAGCTGCTCCGAACCTGCTCCAAAACAGCTGTTTCAGCTGCTCCCGTGGCTGCTCCCAAGTACATTTCATGAGTTCCACCCCTGTGCATGTGTTTTGCCCCCCCTGAAACAGCCGCCACTCGGCAGGGCAAACACTGGCCGGAGGCGCCGAGGGATACCAAGGGCACCGCCCCCCGGCTCGGGGGGGGGGGGGGGGGGGTCTGGTTTGCCCCCCCACTCTAAAACAAGTTGGTACGCCACTGCTGAAAGCTGATACCGGCGAATCTGTCTAGCTACGAAAGGGAAATATTTTACCGATCAAAACATAAGGATTTATTTCGTACGACACGCCCGACTACAAAGCTGATATGCACGAAGACGTCGCCGAGTCGTCGCTTGAAGATAGAACATTGTACTCGAAGACATTGCTAGCCTTACAAACACGGAATTGGTAAGAGCTTAAAAAATGCGCAAACGTCAATTGAATTCGTTTTTTGTGCAAAGTGCGACGTGCACGTGCTTCGTCTGCTTCCCACAGCCAAAAAAAAAAAAACAAAGGAAAAAAAAAAAAAACGCGGTCGGGTGTAGTTACGTGACTCATCTACATTTGCTCCACCATGCTTCATGGAAAATAAACTATTATTATTATTATTATTATTATTATTATTATTATTCCCCAGCTCAGTTTCCGTTTCGGTTTTTAGCAGTTGGGTTGACTTTATTGCGAATATCGCAGTGTCTAGAGTTACGTCCGACGGAACCCGAAACAAAAATTAAAGTTACGTCCGACGTAACTTTACTCAAGGTTTTGAGTTACGTCCGACGTAACCCAATATGAAGATTAAAGTTACGTCCGACGGAACTCCAAATAAAAATTAAAGTTACGTCCGACGGAATTCGAAATAAAGAGCAAAGTTACGTCCGACGGAAGCCGAAATAAAAATGAAAGATGCGTCCGACGTAACTTTACCCTAAAGGCCCGTTCACACTCTTGCGACCGAGTACGACTGAGAGAGACGAGATCTCTAAAAACTTCTTAAATTTTTTTAGAACGAGGGAACACACTGGCATTGTGGCGCCATTTATGCGGTGACCCTGGAACTGCATTTCGCAAGAGCGAAGGTTTTGCGGGATTTCCGAGGTCAAATGTGCGTAATACCCATAGAAAGGCTCGTTTATAACATTGACAAAAGTTTTTCGAGCCAAGAAAGAAAGGATAATGCGCGAGAGAAATAAAACAATATGCCCGACCGCCGAGTTTACACTGCTACCCAATAGATGGCGCCAGTGTGTCCTCTGGTTTAAGAAGTTTTAAGGAACCCAGGTTTAAGAGGTCGCAAGAGTGTGAACGGGCCTTAAGGTTTCGAGTTACGTCCGACGGAAAAAAAGTTACGGCCTGTGTAACCTACGGAACCTTATTGAATGTTACACTTTGTGGCCGAAACACGACGTAAACACAAAAATATTATAAATTACTTCTGCATTACGTCCGATTCAGCATTCATAAATTGGTTAAAATCGCGTCTTCATCTGAACCACTGATCTCTAAGAGAACAGTGATCTGAACCTCCAGATTTGTTGAGATGTTGAAGTGTGTTCCTCGTATGTAGAGGCTGCGTAGGCCAGACGGGTTCAATACCCGTCACATACGCATTTTTTTTTCAGCACTTCTTTTTTTTTTTTTAGATGTGACACACAAAAGAAGAAAAAAAAAAATTAACCAAATGGAAACCGCGCAGCACGCATGCTGCGAGCCTGAGACCCTGACATATCAGTGTTGAGGTTTTGGTTCGTACGACAAATTGAGGGCCCATCGTCTCGTCTAAAGCGTCTAAAGCCATTATATGTGCCGTGATCTAGAAATATTGTGTTGCTCGTATGCAACTACACGAACGCGTGTAGTAATAAATACACGAACGCGTGCCGGTACCACGACCTACGCCGGTACATAACTCATCCAGGCCGAAACGGGCAGCGGGTGGGGGTAACTTTATTTTTTACTTCGAGTTCCGTCGTACGTAACTTTAATTTTCACATTGAGTTCCGTCGGACGTAGATCGAATCTTTGACGTAAAGTTACGTCGGACGTAACTTTAATTTTTATTTCGGGTTCCGTCGGACGTAACGCTCGACACTGCGTAAAAATATACATGACGCTGTAGCAAAATAATTACTGGGTAGTCTTCTGACACCATACATGACGCTGTAGCAAAATAATTACTGGGTAGTCTTCTGACACCATAATAAATTGCCTGGCAAAAAAGCAATTTTTTTTTTTTTTTGGGGGGGTGGGGGGGGTTGTAGTAAGAGGGCATAGGACCTACAAACGCCAGAGAGAATACATGTAGGTTGTTGACGTTTTCAAAAAAATTCCTACATGAGAACCGCTCTGTGTTTGCTTAAAACGTTTACGATAAAGATATTAATACTTAATTGGTGCATTGCTGCAGATCATATTTCAGTACTTCGTACATACTATATATATATATATATATATATTATATATATTTATGTGAAATCGACTAAAACCGGTTGTTTTGACACTTTTCGGATCAACGTTTTACTACAGCCCAGGTGAAAATTCAAAGTGGGACCACTTGCAAGTGGGGCTAGTTCCATAAATCCACTTGCAAGTGGTACCACTTGTAAGTGGTACCAGTGGCATAAACCATTTGTAAATGCCAACTAACCACAGATATCCGGTGGACATTCACTAAAGATTCTCAAATCTCCAGTGGACAACCGTCGGACATCCAAGTGATAATCGGTCGGGCACCTCAATACTCAGTCGTGCTCAGATGTTCTATGTTCTGAACTATGTCAAGGAACAACCACGAGCCAATTGATATTGGCCGGATCATTTTATTGCCCCTCCGTCATCCTTTACACATCAGTGCTTCTGGCGACCCGGAGCATCTTCGAGGTTTGCTGTTAAACCTTTATGCGATGAGAAACCTTGTTGCCGTGTCATGTAAAAGCCGTCTTGCCACTGCCCTAAAAAAGAATAAAAAATAAAAAAGAAAAATCTTAACACTAGGGAAAACAAGCAAATTGAAGTTACGACATGTGATTAACCAAGTAATTATGGGAGGAGAGGTACCCAATGATTGGAAACTAAGTAAAATGAGACTAATATATAAAGGCAAAGGAAACAAAGACAGCATTAAGTCATATCGCCCGATAACGGTAACTTCAGTTCTATACAGATTAGCTATGCAGATAGTAAAACGTAGAATGGAGCAATGGACAGAAGATATGCAAATACTGGGCGAGCTCCAAAATGGATTCCGAAGAGATAGAAGACTGGAAGATAACTTATTTGTCACCACTCAATGTATAGAAATAGCAATGAAGAACCAAACTCCTTTATGGTTAGCTTATTTGGACATCAAGGGAGGGTACGATAATGTGAACCAGGAAAAACTCTGGGGTCAGCAGAAGGAGTATAATTTAGATACAAATTTGGTTAGGTTTCTTCAGCAAGTGTACACAGACAATAAGGTAGTGATAACATGGGAAGCAGAAACTACACAACCCGCAGCAATAAAAAGAGGACTCAGGCAGGGCTGTCCACTGTCACCTCTGCTCTTCATGATATATCTCAGTAAAATGGAAAAGAAACTAGAGCAGTGCAACTTAGGTTTTGATGTGAGTTATATGGAAGGAGGGAGAAATGTAGTACAGGTAATACCAGGACTGATGTATGCAGATGACATAGTACTTATGGCAGATAACAAGGATACATTACAGGAACTAGCTGGAATATGTGGAGACGAAGGGGACACCTTGGGCATGAGTTTTAGAAGTGAAGTCTGGAGTAATGGTTTTTAACGATGAAAAGAGGGAACCCCTGAGGATTCAAGACATTGTAATAGATCATGTAGGAAAATACAAATATCTGGGAGTCTGGCTCAATGAGGGAAGGAAATATCTAGAGGAACATAAGGAGAATATAATTAGAAAAGGGAAAAGAAATTCATCTATTATGAAGCTCAGGGCACTATGGAACTATAACAGATATGAAGTGGTCAGAGGTATATGGAAAGGAGTGATGGTGCCAGGACTGTCTTTTGGCAATGCAGTACTGTGCATGAAATCTGAGGTTCAATCAGGATTAGAAATTCGACAAAGAAGCGTAGGCAGATTGGCGCTGGGAGCACATGGAAAAACACCAAATGAAGGAGTACAGGGGGACATGGGATGGTCGTCTTTTGAGAGCAGGGAGGCAATTAGTAAGTTGAAATTTGAACAAAGGTTGACCGAAATGGATGATACGCGGTGGGCACGGAAGGTATTCAAGTATTTATACATGAAAAGTTTAAACACAAAATGGACAAACCGAACCCGAAAGCTTACATTTAAATACCTACACACTGGTGATGGGGCTGAACAGACTACTTCAGTGAAAAAGGGGGTGAAAGAGGCAGAGAGGAAAATGTGGGAGGGGAGAATGCAGGAAAAATCAGCTTTAACAGTGTACAGGGCACGAAAGCAGGACATAAGAAAGGAAAATCTGTTTGACAATTCACTGGGAAGTGCTTTGCTGTTTGAGGCAAGAACGGGAGTTTTGAGGGCGAGGACGTATAGGGCTAAATTTCAGGAGACAGACACATTATGTGCCGCCTGCCATAATGATAGCGAGACACTAGAGCACTTGGTTTTGAAGTGCACGGGGCTTCGCCCTGCTCTCCCTGAGGGGGTAACGGATTTGGCCGGGGCCCTGGGTTTTACTGGCGACGATGGAGGGACGGAAGAGAAAAGGATCACAGTGACAAAGAGACGATTAGAAGATTGGTGGAAATTATCTAGGGAAAATTAAATGATGGACAACTAACTAGCACAGCTGGGGACAGGCGGGACAGAGGAAAATTGGGACTCCCTCCCGCGTGGCTTCGGCCCAAAGTCTCAACCCTGTCTCCCAGTGGGTCCGGTGCTGGGGTAACGCCGACAAGGTTTGACCAGAGGAAAATTGGCGACTCCCTCGCCGGGGGGAAGAGGCAGGGGGGTGATGTTTTTTAGTTTTTTTGCCCGATTCCCCGAAGGTCATCCTGGTGATATCCCACACTGCCTGGTGATAGTTAGGGGGAGATCTCAGTAGAATTTCATCTCCGATAGGAACTTTTCCGGAATCCAGATGGCTCTGGGGAGGAAGCCTTTGTACTCACCTGCTTACGCGATATAGTGCCTTTCAAAACAAAAATAAAGAAAAAGCTTCTCTTTTTGTTCCGGTTATCAGCGGACGGCTTGACCCTGAAAGCCATCCCGTCCCTCCGCCCTGCGAGCTGCGAGAATGGCTTTGTGGGCCTCCCAGGCCATCGCGAAGGGGGCCCTTTGTCCCATTCTTACCGGATTAGGAAAAAAAAAAAAAAAACGCAGTTAGAGAACGCCTCTGTTGCAGATTGGAAAGAATTTGACGCTCACCAGAAAATTTACGTTGAGAAACAAGAAGATTGGAACTACACGAGCGGAACGAGGCAAACGACAGACAGAAGCCGTTCGAGACACTTCTGTGTAATGATGTATATTCAATTGATTTATTAGTGTAAATACAGTTTGTGTTTTGTTTTTGCGTTAATCGCCTGATTTAAAATAAGACGCCCACACGACCTCTTCGATTCTGAAACAGCCTCATTTCACTGCCTGATACTTTGGATTCATTTGGCTCGGTTCTTCGGCTATTTTGCGTTCCGAGATTTTTCGTACGATACGATTTCCAAATAGCATGTAGACTGTTTATATCGTCATTACGAAAAACGAAATATGCCATATCATCATTACAAAGCGAAATATGCCATGTGTCGTGTCGTAATGCTGCGAAATAATCTACCACAAGTCAGAATGGCTTATTCTGAAAAGGCCAGCTGAACTTAGGAAAATAGAATACAGAGAGAGAAAGAGACAGGCATACCGCTTTCTCTCTCTGTATTCTATTTTCCTAAGTTCAGCTGGCCTTTTCAGAATAATGCACCAACAAGCTCAACTACAGCCTGTTACTCAGAATGGCGTTGCGTACTAAATAGCTGCCCTAAGAGCTTACTTTTCATGAAACAGTGCTTTGAAAAATAAAGCTACTCACTCTGAAAAGTGTCTGATCTCCTTGTGCGCAAAAAGAAACGAAATGAACCAGTTCACGATACTGCCAGCAGCCATTAGATTCACAACTTTTTTTTTTTTATACTTGGGAGAAGAGCGTGTTGGTTCAAGTGATGGATAAAGAAGGAATAAACAATTAACACTAAGACAACACAACCACATCTTTTTTTCTTTTTTTTTTTTTCTAGAGCACCGGATTTCAACGGTCACCCTAATTTCTAAATCGGTGTCCGATGTCTAAATGGCACGGAATCAGAACTTCATGTTGTACTGCCGAAGTGCCAAAAATCAATAACCACAAGTTTAGACAGTGTTGCGTCTTATATACCTACTGTTCAAAGCGTAGTTCTAGTGTCACAAAGCTATGCCTTAAAAATTATTAAAACAATACCTTCCATAATTACGTGTTCCGATTAGTTCCGATAGTGACCTCACGAGATCATTTCTTTGCCTAGCCGTTTTGGAAACGGTTTAGTATTGGCTGATATTATATTACACGATAATTTTTGCCTTATTCTTGCAAGGCAAAAATTATCGTGCCTACAGTGTCAGAGTGCCTATATTTTTATTCGTGCGATCCTAATCTCCCGGGGACAAAACCGCTCTGCCGGTGACGTCACGGCGGGGATAGAGCAACCAATCATTACACTGATTTCAAGCTCGTTCTCGCGGCTAATAGAGGCACCATATTGGCGCGGACGGCTTCCAACTTTGCTCTCAGTCGGAGTTGAAGTTTCCACAAACCTGCGAGTTGTTACAAAGAAAGGGTGACGAAACGATGAACATTGTATGCTCCCACTTTGCGCTGGGGATAACGCAACTCTCAAAGAGAACAAACCCATCTCACCAGGCAGTTTGACTACGCCACCGCTGCCGCAATGCATCGAGGGAACTTTAGTATTTCAGCACGTGCCCGAACCTCGCTGGAACTCTGCGCGTGAAAAGCACGTAACGGCACGAGCCATCTCGGACACTGCCACCTGCTTCTTGCGAACTAAACTTTTGTTGGCTTCACGCATGCGCGAACGCTTGGTGAGGTCGGTTTATTAGAGGGGGTCCACTGGTTTGTGGCTAGGGTAGGCATCGTTATATGGCATATCGAGAATCTGGACCTTCTTTGTGTTTAGTGCCAATTGCTCTTTAGGGGGAAAAATAAAGGGGGAGGTTCACAAACCTGTGCCCGAGTTGTCGTCGAGCAAAGCAATAATCGAAAAAATAACCCCGAAGGAAAAAAAAACAAAAAAAAAAAACGGCAAACGCGTAGGTTCCAGGACATTTATCGAACGCCGTTTCATCGAAAAAGTGGCCGTCCCGTACCGAAACGTTCATTTACAACAATTGGCCGGTATTTTTAAACAAAAAATCCTAATAGTCGGTCAAAAAACGTTGCTAACAAAACAAAACGAAAAATTCGGGGCTAGTGGAGGGGGAGGTGGCGGAACCCGAATCTATCCGCTTGGGTACACCCCATGCAGGCGTGTCCTCCGTCGTGCCATCCAGGCGTCTGTCGTACGAGAGGACAATGAGAAATTATCAAATTTTATTGCAGAAACCTATGACGCATTCAATGAAACGGCGTTCGATGAAATGTCCGGTGTAGGTGCGTGTGACCTTCTAGTGCGCAACAGAACCTAAGGTGTCTCACTTTGTGAAAATGTGATGGCTGAAAACCAGCATCGTCTTTCAGGCCCGTGCGATCTTCTGCGGTTCCGATATAAAAAAGGTTCAGATCCATGCCGAAGTCACAAATCTCGGCAAATAGCTAATAGAAGAAAATCTCACCGCAAGACCGACCGACGTGGAGAAAACCTCATCGGAATCTTGATGAATAAGGTGGAACCTCACCTACGATGTTCGTTTTCGGAAATGGAATTATTTTGGTATATGAATAATAAAAACATTATTTTCCGTATTTTTTTTTTATTTGTTGTAACTTATGACTTTTGGTGTGATGGGTCCTGTCACAATTTGGGGGCTCTCTGTGGTCGTCGGGTGCAATGAAGAGGTCACTTCGTTACTGTTCACAGAACTCAACGTTGAGGCAATGTCTTTATAGAAAAAAAAAAAAAAGACGTGTCTATCCCTTTGTTAATTGTTCCCATTCTGCAAAACTGTGGACTTCTGCTTCTTCATTCCTATTGGTGTCTGCAATATACGAATCTTGTAAATATCTCTCCGTTTATACCTCTCCGCAAATACTAAATTTAAAAGCTTGATCGTATAATTCATGAGTGGGTTTGTCTCAGCATCTGTCAGATTTTCGGTGAACTGCTCTTTGGTGAGCTTTTCTCCCGTGATCCTCTTGGTGTTGCGCTGTTCTCCGGCGGAGAAAAGCACACCGGAAATTCGGCGGATGCGGAGAAAAGCTCACCAGACTTTGGATAGATGCGGAGAAAAGCTCACATTTACAAACCGTTTTAACATTATTTCTCCGCAGCTCTCGATATTTTATCGAACGCTACTCTATCAAAGTCATTTAAACGAACGCCATGGAATTGAATCCAATTTCATCGAAGCCGTTTCGTAGAACACCGTTTTATCGAACATCATGATGGGAATTCTGGCCAGATCGTTTCTCGTTTTTGTAAATAGTGTTTTTTTTTTTTTTTGCATTCAAAGGATAAAGATAATGTCACGAATGACAAATGATGAGGCGGTGAATAACTGAAGAAACTGAACGTTTAATGGGGCGAACAAAATAGAAGGTTGGCGTCGCAGGCGTCGATGTCGACGAAACAGCAGGATCGAAACTGACTCCGGCTCTCCACGCGGAGCTCCTTATGTAAACGCGTGGGCTCTGGAACAATCGGCGTAGAAGGTTCGGCGCCTAGAATATTCTAACCTCGAATAAGCAACAGGGTTCTCGAAATTACCAGAACGCGACATTAGAGAAACAATAAGAAGGTGAATCCGCGGCCAGGCATCGAAGATAAGCACGGTAACCGTTAGGCCACGGGCGCGCTGCCTACTTGGCTAGCTGCTCACGCGGCAATATTATGTTCCGTTTTTCTTTTGCTTTGTAGTAAACAATGACCTGTTTCGGTTATGCGGCCTAAGACGAACTTGATACCTTTTGGGAGGTCAGAAGTCGTCGGGTGCCGAGACGGAGGTCACATTGTTGCTTTTCGTAGTACTCAACATTGAGGCAATGTCCTGTCTCCATGTAAAACAGAAAAAAAAGCGTTCCCCACTTTTTTACATGTTCACATTCCGCAAAACTGTACATTCGTCTGCCTCTTCCCCATTTTTCTTAGAAAGTACGCTATTCTTCTGGGGCTGAACGAGAACACTTGGTTTTACAAATATACGAACACGCAAAAGCGCAGCATGAGCGCTGAGCAAAGTGCGGACGTGAGTATTAAATATAAACACCGAAGTGCAAACATTAATAAAATATTGCGTAAATGAGCTTTTCTCCGCATTTGTCGGTTTTGCAGTGAGCATTTCACCAGTGAGCTTCTCTCCGGTGAGCTTTTCTCCGCCGCCCGATCTCCGGTGAGAATTTTTGTCCGCCGCCCAACAGTAACAGCCGACCAAGGGTTCATCGCAGCCAAGGCAGTATAATCGACGAACACCATAATAAAAGATGTGCGGGTTCTTGTCTAATACATTCGCCTCTATTTCATAAAATACTGAATCAAGAGTGTGTTGGTTCGGGTCAAACAAAGAATCTTCAGCGCGACTTTCACAACTTCAAAATAGCAACGTGTCACGCCTACTACCAAAAAGCTTGTTCTGTTTTTAGCTTCACTGAATTTTTTTTCGCAATGTTTGTTTTATTTCGGTAGAAATCCGCCTCCACAAGTGTATATGCCAAGCGAATGTCGAACTTAAAAAGAAAATCGACGAACTCACGTATGTTTCTTCCACATTTAAAATAAGTAAACATTTTAAATACATATCTGCAGAACATTTGAAATCGCCAGATCAAATCACCTATCCTACTTCGAACACAAAGAAGTGGTAAGACAGTATCTGCTCTTTGACGCTTCGGTTGCTTTTGTCTAACTGCATTTGCTAACTTCAGGCTTCATGAAAGGACCGCTTGAAGCGTGAAATATTTCACTCCCAATTTCTTGACCCAAAACACCAACAAAGAACGGAACATCCTCCCAAGGACGCGCTCGGGCGATATCCAACCTATTACTCACTAACGCGATAACCCGCAAAATATCTTCGCCCCCTAAACAAAACAAACAAAAAAAAAAGAAAAAGAAAAACAGGAAAAAGAAAACGATCAGTTTCGAGAGGCACCCTTCCTCAAAATCCCGACTGTCAACCCGACGACCTTGAAGATGTAAGCAGTCCTGGGCGCAATAACACATTGCGCAATTTCAAGAGCAAGTTGTGCGGACAGACTCATAGATGGCGCCAGGTGACAGCTGGAGTTTTTGACGTTTTGACAGGCTACAAACTTAGTTAAAATTTATTAGAATGAGAATCTCTGGAAAAAAGATCTTGTAAGAGATATATTCGAAAAGTCCTGGTCTTGAATATTGTCGAGCCTAAATTTGTATTTTGGCCCCGGTTTATTTTTAAATGTTGATGAAGAACGGAACGAAACAAAAGGCTTTTTCAAGCATCTTTAAGTTCCCGTAAAAACTTTTAAGCCTGAAAATCGGGAAATGTAGCGGCCGCAATATTACTCAGTTTTTTCATTATCTTTCTAATAAAACCATTCCCAAGTCAATCCGTTCGGTGGTTCTCGAGAAAAAGTACCGAAAAGGTGCCATTGGAATTGCATAGGGCTCGGGAGCTGCGATATCCTCTTAAGAAACATGATTCAAGAATCTCCTAGCAGGTATCACAAGTGGTCCAGTTAGTGTAGGGAGCGTAACTAGCGCCCTCTATTAGCGAATCAGGCTTTTTTTTTTTTTCTGCAATCACAGGGCGACACGACTTTCTTTTGACTTTGTGTTTAGAAGAAAGAACTGGACAGCTTAGCATACAGAAGTTCGTGAAGATTCGGGTAGATATCTCTAATTGATGAGTAGCAGTTGAGCATTTCGTACATAACCTTATCACCGGATTCGAAGCTGGGTAGAACGTTGGAGTGAAAATGGCGACCACCATTGCAGGGGACTTAATCAGCATCACTTTCTGTGGAAGTGGAAAACACCGACGTATTTACACTGGAAATGTTATAAAACACCAAATTAAGTTTTAATAAAATAAAGGCATCACAGCAGTGGGACATACACGTTAGCCAAAGAAAAAACAGAATAAGTAAAAGATATAATACACAAACAATATGCCAATATATAGGCTTAGCATTTGCTCCATTTATAAGCACTATTGTTAGTGTACCGTATGTCACCTCTTACAAACATGTTGAAAGCGCCTATAGCATCCGATGCTTCTAGGATTTGGAAGTGTGCGGAGTTCGAGGTAAAGTCAGTCCCAATCATCTTATCAACACCCGGAGCCAACGCATCATTGCATTATCAACCGCAGGAACAGTGAGAAACTGAATGCTAGGTAGAGAGCGAACTTTTCGGCGAACGCAGAGATACATTTTTAAATGTGGCAGCAATCTTTTATGCCACTTCTCCCCTAAAAAAGTTTTGCGCATCTCAACGAAATGCAGGCGCATAGGTGGGATAGTAGGGTTCATGGGCCGTTCTTTTTGGGTTTCTTGTTTAACGTGCGCATGCCCGGGTCGCGGACGAGAAGTTCACTGGATGAACCGCCGTCTTTACAACGCTTCGCAAGAGGAAGCGGCGGAGGTCAAGGAGGAGGCTGAACAGAAGCGGCGCCGTGCGGATTAGGACCGTGATCGACGTGCCAAAAAAGACGCTTGAGGAATTAGTGCGACGTTTGACTAGGGATAGCGAGGCAAGCCCTCATAGAAGACAAGCAAGGCTACCGCATTGCGACGCCGTCTGTAGCTTAGTAGTACTACAGAACCATGTGCAGCCCGTTTGTTTTCTGAGTTACCTTCGGATAGAAGTTTCGGCTGCCAGATACTCCGAAGGTGTAGTGAGGTGATGAATGAACAAACGTGCCTGATGTGTGGTCACATCTAGTCCTGTAGACGTCACTGAAAAAAAAAAATAATCGGTTACAATTACAATCACTTTTGGTTAACACATTCAGTTATATTACTTGATTACTCAAGACAAAAAGTAATTGGCCGTTACTTGAAACAGTAAGCATTACTTCTCCGATTACTTTCGATATACAAACCGACAGAGTTATCTGTCGGTTTGAAAGGAAGTATTTCGTACTGCAGTCAGTATTTGGTTAGGCCCAGTGATTTATGAACTGCTTATCTTCTTCATCCATGAATTTTGGTCAACTGTCCACCTGCTGGAGATGTGGTTCAAGGATTCATTGATAGGAAACTTGTACGAACAAAGGGTGCCATTAAAAACTGAAGGAAAGAAGAAACAAAAAAGGTTACAAGTAATTTTGGTACTTACGACTGCAGTTGTGATTACTTCATAGTAAATATTTAAAAAAAAACGATAACAAAATTACTCCAAAGGGCGATCGATTACAAGCAATGTGATTACTCGCAATGTGTACCGTCAAGTCTGGCCATCATCTCTGTTTATTTCTGCACAAAAGTGACAATAGTAATTGCCGAAAGCGCGAAGCGGCCAAGACTGGACACAATTCAGAAACAAATTAATGCGCTACACTACCTTAGGAGAGAGCGTTAAGTTGCGAAATTAGATTGGCGGAAGTTTCCGCGTGCGTTCCTATTACTCATAACGTTTCTCTAACCTATTACGACGATCGTAGTCACAGCAATTTAACCTTCAGCCACTCGATGTGACCGTAACGTTTTGTTGTCGTAAAAGGGCGCATTTGACCGATTGACTGCACTACTGACGCTTTCTTCGTACCACTCTTCTTGGTGCAGACATCGAAGCTAAGGACCTCTACACAAAAACGGAGGACCCAAACCTCCAACCAACGACAACCTCGTCGCCAGGTAAGCGAGGCCCAGAGACATTTTATGGTACCAAACCAATAAGGACCGCAAGTTCGTCGGCTTTTTTTTTTTTTTTTTTTTTTTTGCGGGGGTCGTGGCAGTGATGTCAGAACGTCAAGCTTTGATGGGCTCTGACTGGGCGGACATTGGGTAGACCTCAAAGCAAGCAAGTAGAAACAGAGGGAGAGGAGATGAAAGCGTGCGAGGACGTCAGAGTGCCGAGCTCTGGTTTGAATAATAGTGAGTTTTAGTATTGCGTATACGATGCAAACGCAAGCACTGGGTATTTGCGTTAGCGTTGCGTGTTCCACACTGAGCGTGCGCGGAGCTTCAAACTGCGTCTTGGATTGGCGAATGGCGACGACGCGCATACCCAGGCTAGACCAGTAGAGAACAGTTCAAAGATCAGTCGCACTTACAGACTATTATTTCAACTGTATGAGGCAAAGATGTTCGTGGATATTCTCCGTCAAGAGCGACCTCCATTGATTGCTCACACTGGTCTCTGCTACGCTAAACGAACACTTGAACGGCGTTGAAGTGGCCCTGACGCGTGAATCCGTCTGCACTTCTCTGGAGTTACAAATCTCGCCCCTACAGTTTTATTTAGGTTGAAATTTCACCTAAAGCGTTTCCTTCATACAGGTGTACTCGTTGAAGTATATGTGTGGTGAAAGCGCTTAATTTTTACTTTACTTAGGCTCGTCACAGTTTTACTGATTAACAGGTTAAAAATAATCGCGATCAAAGGATTAATTTATTACTCGGAAGGTTAATAGATCAATTGCCTAGCCCTCATCAGTAACCATTCAGATGTTGAAAAATTATGTGAAAGGACACTATACATTGTGAAAGAAAATTGTTTGGACCCCTATAACCTCCGCAATGCAAGTTTACTATACGTGTTCATAAACAAATTCTATTAATGCGTTAGCATTAGTACCCACGTGACAAGAAAAAGCTGACGGCGTCCGTCTGTGAACCAACCAGTGAAAAGGGAATCAAGCCGCGTAGAGAGGAGAGTTGGGAAGAACAGAGGCAAAATGGAGCGTGACGTCCCGGTGCTGGTGCTGGGGCGAGTCTGAACTTGCCGGTGTGCGGAGCGCGTATGCCTTGGTTGGTGCTACAAAATGGAGCGTGAACCAAGTACTAGCGCTGGCCCAAGTAGGCGGCAAAAAAAATTAAAGGAAGATACATTAGTGGATCCTTAGGGAATGCGTTATCATAACCCTTGGGAAACACCACACACGTCCCCTTTTAGGAAATGCTAACACTGACCCCGTAAATAAGCCAGAAAGAGGCCGCAAGAAATAGTGGAAGCAAAATAGAAACACGAAAGAGAAAGGCAAAACAGAAAAGTAAATGCGTCAGCTTTATCGTTTCCCAAAGGGTGGCGAGTGTGGCGTTTTTCAAGAGTCTTGTTATTTAATTTTTATTTAATTTTTATTTAATTTATCGTGCATATCCAAATAGCCCACCTCAATATCTTAGTGCTTGTTAACGCATTCCCTAAGGGTCCACCGATGGATATTTCTTTATTTACTCTTTTGTCTGGCATTGATTTATGCGTTCCAGCTCGTACGTTCGCTAACAGGCGTCTTTAGCGCTGGCTTTGAATTTAACCTTGTTTAGAATTTTTTTGTAGTACACGTCGTTACCATGGTATTTTTGTACAATATGCGATGTATTGGTTTCTTGTCAAGATGCAACACCTTTGTTGCAGGCACTGTGGGGGTCAAGAGACTCATCCCTGATATTCGTAAGTTACTTCATTTGTGAAGAAAGTATCAACAGATTACACGATGTAATGAACAAATAGCCTTTAAGGTGTTATCGGCATAGACAGCGTAAGAAACGTAAGGCGTTGCCAGTCCTGAGCATCTGATTATAGCTCCGCCGATTAATGAGCCATGAACCAAGAAGCTTAAGATAAGTCACTCCTTACGTTTTTTTAATGTGCCACTGACAGGGTATTTATGCTCGCCGAGGTTCCTGTTTGAAGTTTGTGGGGTTCGATGCCGATTCCCGAGTCACCTGCCTCTGGATGAACGTGACACAGCAACGCATAGCTCTAGGCAGAAAAGGTTTATTCCACTCACATTCTGTTGGGGGGTTTCGGGATCGGGAAACGTCACCGAGGTAGCCTGGGAGCGGTGCGCCGTCACTGTATGCCGCATGCCGATCGTCCCAGCGGTGCTAATCCAAGGCTTTGAACGACTCGACAACAGTGTAGTGTTGTTGCATGCTTCCTGAGTTGTTGATTAGATTTATTTTGGGTATATCTTCTTAACTCGTAGCGTGACGACCTTGATGAGCGTATGCCTGATAGTTTTAGAATTAAAAGCTTCGTTTGTATCTTGTGGCATGCCCACTGAACTGAAGATTTGGTTTCGTCACGCTCTCTGATATTCAGTGTGGCGATTAGTTTGTGTTTGTTTACGTGTCTGGGACAGTGGGTTGGAAAGGACTTTTCAATTTTGGTGTATTGAGTGCACCTAATTGCCCCTATCCGTTGTGAGTGGTGGTGCTCTGGACCCGCTTCTGGACTGTGTCTTCCTGGCCGAGCTTCCCGGCGAACGAACGGTCCCCGTGGGCTTGCATCGTTTGACACCCTCGCTGTGATCATCAAGTGTGATCGCCATTAACGGCGACACGCAGCTGAGCGCTCGTCCGGTATCTGGGCCATCTTGCGTCACCTCCACTTCTGACCTTCAGGACCCTCGGGCCTTGGCTTGAGGGGGGGTTCGTGTGGGGTCTTGTCGACCCCCATCTGGTCGGCAACCGGAGGCCGGCGCCTGGATACTCGTTGTCGGTCGCCTCCGTGGCGAAGACGGCGCCTTTTATGCCTGAGTGCCTCGCTCGGGACCCAGCTGGAGGACGTTGGCGGCGGCGCCTGTGGACATCCTCGAACGCCCCTCCCGGAGAGCGTCGGCGCCCGAGGGCCTGCCCGTGCTGCGGCAGAGCCAGACGGCGGGCTCCAGCAGGACACCGCCCAAGTTACAGAGGTCCCCGCCTGTCTGTTGCTCGGTGACCGTGGGGACAACGGGTGAATTTGGAGAGCGCGGAGACAGAGATGGGAAGAGGGACTCTTGAGCGGGAAACGGGCCACGACGCACGTTCGTGGCGGTGGCGACCGCGACGTCGACTCAGGCGACGTGCCGGTGACATGGTCCGGACATAGACCCCGGATCTAACCCTCGACGGCGACAATCCCCAGGATGACGTGTAGATTAGCACCGCTGGGACGATCGGCATGGAGCATACGGTGGCGGTGCACTACTCCCAAGCTTCCTCGTTGGCCTTTGCCGATGACGAAACCCCCCAGCAGAATGTGAGTGGAGTAAACCCCTTTTGCCGAGAACTATGCGTTGCTGCCTCACGTTCACCTGGAGGCAGGGTACTGGCGAATCGGCGTGGAACCCCACAACTTGTCCTATACAAGCCCAACTACCCAAAATACAATTTGAGGCGAGAAATTAATTTTTTTACCGCCCGAAAACAGCTGATCGAGAATTGGCCGGTTTCAGTCACGCTCACTCGTTTTTTTTTTGTTCAAGGTCGCGTGGCGTGCGAACTATGTGTACCAAATACATTCAAAGTCGTGGGTCATCTAAGGTACACATTCAATATTAAGAATATAAAAAAATACAAGTTTCATTTCTGTGGCCCCCAAGAAGTTGCAATTACGTTGATCTAAAAAAAAAAAAATGTTGCAAAGATTACAGGAAGTATATGTACACGTTAAAGTCACTAGATCTGGGAAAGTAGCGCCTTTGCCTTCCCACCTGCTAGCCAGACACAAACAAATACCAACATACAGACGAGAAAACCTCCCAAGGCTGATTGGCTCATTGCTGTCGGTTGCCTTGGTGATCGCCATTTTGGACCCTTTCAAAGTTTCGAAGCTTCGAAAGGGTCGTCAAAACCAGTCGCACCAAGTTCGCTATGGAGTATCATTGTACTAAAAGCGTTCCTCGGCCAATATTAGCGTCTTTGGCTCTTTGCGTTCAATAACTTTATCACTCATGCTTATTTCCTCAAATCTCTTACAATTATCCTGCTCTTCTTGCGTGCTTCAAGACAGTTTTTTTTTTCATTGCCCCCAAGCACCGACGCCGCGTGTGATACCGGCACCATGACAGAACAGCACACGACAAAACAGCACGCGACAAAACAGCACGCGACAAAACAGCACGGTCAAAACAGCACGCGTCAAAACAGCACAGCGTCAAAACAGCACGGCGACAAAACAGCACGCGTCAAAATAGCACGCGAAAAAAACAGCACAGCGTCAAAACGGCACAGCGCAGAAGAGCACGTGCCAAAACAGCACGGCGTCGAAACAGCTCAGCGTCAAGACGACAAGACAGTACAGTGCCCCAAAAATGTGTTTCGAAAATTATTGCGGTAAATATTTGTAGACTCATAAATTTCTCGGATCTTTTCGGTTTGGTGTGGGGCTGGTGAAGGCGAGCGGGTTGAACATGAATACATAAAATTGAAAGAGTAAAACACGGAGGACAAAGTGCTTACGCTATTGTCCCGTTTCGTGGGACAAAGTGGTTGTCCTGTGCTTGTCCTCCGTGTTTATTCTTTCAATTTTATGTATGTATGTTTTCGGTTTATTGACGAAAATCAGTATACTGACGAAAATGTAATATTTAAAAGCGTTTGTTTAAAATGTATAGTGAGTTAACCTGGTACTGATATTTGTATTTGTTGTGGCAGCCGACGCTACTTGTTCTGCAAGACGCGCACTGGGGCCCTATCATGATCTGATATTATTTTCGTGTGCCCGTATTTGTACACAGGACGAACATGAGCTTCACTACCGCTTCGGTCAGAAAGGCAAATGTCAAAATCCAGAAATTTGCAAGCATTGTACTCAGTGCGATTTTTCCCCATTTTCACGACTGCGAGAGGTTGTAAATTCGCGAGAACCACAGAAACGGCTATAAAATAATCGTATTTATTCCCTTCTCTAGTAGACGGAAGCTAGGGTTGTTAAAAAGTGTGCGGCATTTACGGGCGCGCTTGATTTGCATTGTGCAGTTCACGATTAGATTTTCTTCTTCCCTATCCCTATCCCTATCAGGTCCCTATCAGGTCAAAAACCCAGTTTTCAGCCTGAAGACCCCTGCGCCCCCGGAGCTTTTG
>JABSTQ010004301.1:0-31680 GCA_013358835.2 Ixodes persulcatus
CAACATTGATCGCGCATCCGCTACGAGGGGCGTTCATAAAGTTCGTGTCATTGTCCCGAAGGAATAGAGATTCAGCAATCGAACTTGAGTAGGAGTTAAAGGGCCTCTGACACGCCAAAAAAAATTTTTTTTTTTCATGCTAAACGTTGCAATGGCATATCAGGACATTACAAAAAAATTGTTTCACTATAGAGATGCGTAGTTGTTTTATAAAAAATAGAAATACGAGGCCCAATTCAAAGTTCCCGCCGTGCACTGTGACGTAACAGTGTACCGCAAGGTGTCGGGGCGGTCAGAAAGGATGCATCGAGCTACGTCACTGATAGTGGGTTAACCGGAAGTCGCGTGAGTTTCACTCCTCGTGCTCTCCGCGACCGCGCCTAAGACTTCTTTTTTTTTTCGTTTTATTATTCTGCTCTTCGTACGAGCGATCGTAGAAAACGAAGTTTCAGTTCCACTAGCTCTTTATCTCTCCACCGTTGGTTAGTTTGCGTGCTGTAAAATTTGAGGACGAAGAGTCAGTGGATCGACGTGATGGAGGTCAATGATGAAAGCGTTGCAAGTACAAGCCAGTGTACGAGTGCATGCCGTCAGTCCGATGATACAGGGCTATACTGGGCGCAAAACAAGCTATCAAGTTTTGAAAAAAAAAAATTTAGAACGCTCGCAGAAATTAGGATTGCTAGCATAAGACACGCCCGATCGCATTGCTGAAGGTTGAGACACCGAGGTCGTTGAATCATTGGATACTCTCCAGGCTGTAGATGCCTGCCGTCTAAAGAATACGAACTGGTGAGTGTACCAAGTACAAGTAAACGTCGAGCACAAAGTACGTATTTTGTCTAGAACATGAGTAGAACTTGTTTACTGGGTGCTCATGCGGCCGATGTATGTCTCTCAGAAATGCACGCAGTGTGATCTCTTCTTCAGTTGCTGAAATTCCGGGACAGTCCCTCACACAGCACCTTCTAGGCATTGTAGTTGATCACGTCAATTCACTGACTCCGCTTCTTCTACCTTTACAGCAAAATTAAGCGATGAAAAGCAAATAAAAGAAACCTTGTCTGCTTGGATCGCTCGTGGAGGTGCGGAGAATAACAAAAATATTTTAAAAAAATATTACACGCGCTCGCGTTAAGCACGAGGAGGGATACAACTCACGTGACTTCCGGCGATGCCTCCCTTCTGACCGCCCCGACACCTTGCGGTACACTGTTACGTCACAGTGCACGGCGGGAACTTTGAATTGGGCCTCGTATTTCTATTTTTTATAAAAAAACTACGCAACTCTATAGTGAAACAATTTTTTTGTAATGTCCTGATATGCCATTGCAACGTTTAGCATGAAAAAAAAAATTTTTTTTTGGCGTGTCAGAGGCTTTTTAAGGCTTTCTCTACATGTTCGCCACCAAAAGGTATGCCCACTTTTTCCAGCGACGGACCACATGCCGGAGGCCATTGTTATAGAACTCCTCGTTTTGATTGTTCAGAAATCGCTCCACTTCAGCAATCACTTGGTCGTCGTCATTGAAATGCTTTCCTCTTATTTGGCCGCACTGGAAACGTCTGCGCCATTTAACCAAAGTATCATAAACTGGGGCGTTATCCCCGAACAACGCTCACAAATTTGAATTAATATCCTTGGCCTTGCTTCCCTTCAAATGAGAAAAAAAACGATCACTGCATCTGCTTGGCACCGACGGGCGGTGCCATTTTTGTTTCGACACCGTAGCGGCGTTAAGCGCTACTGTAGCTATGCGATGTTTAACTGTGCGGAAACTAGAGGGACGCGCGCTCATGTTGATGCCTGTTTTGTTTCGTCTCTTTCAATTTTTTGGGCCGATAATACGAACTTTATGAACGCCCCTCGTACTACTAGGTTCTGTCCTTCCATATTACACCAGAGCTCTTTCTTAACTTTGGCCATAGCGTCTACGATGCACTTCTCTGACCGGGCCACTAGATTTGCCCTCCCGTCCCCCTTCAACCTCGCCAGTAGACCCCCTCTAACCCTTGTTACGTTTGAGTACTCCTCCGATTAGTACCCACTTAGCCTCCAACTGCTTGTCTTCACTCCCTTTCCCTTCGTCCCTGCCTCGCGGCTGTTTCCCTCCAGCTATCTGCTCTACCTCAGTTTTTTGTGTCTGCCGGTTTACCACCGCGTCCTTTACTGTCCCTCTGGTAACCTGCGCCACTACGGCACTGTGGGGTCGAGGAGCTACCCCCGCCTTGCTGAGTTCCACTTGTTCACCAGCGCTTCCTTCCTTTGAGACTGCCCTCACCGCTACGTTTGCTGTAGCCTCCCTCCTCAGTTGCTCCAACCCAGCTTCGCACTCCCTCTTACGGTGCCCCACCTCAGCCGTCCACGCTTCCAACTTCTTGAGCTCCTCCTCCTGTCTCTCAAGCTTTACCCGCTACTCTCGCTTCTCACTAAGCTCACCTACCATGCGCTCCACCTTTCTTTCCCATTCATTGATGAGCTCCTGAAACTATACCTTGAGTTCCTCCCTCCTTGCTAACACATCGACCTCTACTTTAGACTTATATATATATATATATACATATATCTATATTGTTAGGGAGGTGAAGACGACGACGGGGCAGTGGCGCACACGACCATTTCGCGCCAGGCCCCACGGGCCGGCTCGGCCTCCATAAATCCTTTGTCTGTTCTATCATCGTGTACTGTCCTGTCTTTTGTGCTGCCGACAGCATCACCCTAACAGTATGGTTGAGGTGCGGAGCCATACTCACCTCCTTCATTGAACATCGGCGCCGCTATGATCCTGTGAACCCACCTCGTTGAGGCAGTCATCCGCAGCAGCAGACCAAACACCAGCCCATGGCTCCGTCGCCCAGCCCCCGCCCAGACGCCATGACAAACCGAATCAGACGAAGCCGCATCAGACGAAGCCGACAGACGATCCCCCGCCCCTATTCGCAGCCCCTGACGTTCCGACGCTTCTCAGTGACGTGAGTCCCCCAGCCCGGACCGTGCCGTCGTGTGGCAGGTGCATAGGTCTGTGACGCTGCGGAAGAGGCCGAAATTCAACGTCTCCATCTTCATCCTCACCCTCGCTGTCGGCAGTAGTCCCTTGTTCTTCTGTGTGTGTGTGGCGTTGTAAGTGTGCTTCATGTGTTCATTTATACACCGGCCGGGTCGGCCGTTTTCGTCGGGGGGAGTACTGTTAGGGAGGTGAAGACGACGACGCGGGGCAGTGGCGCGCACGACCATCTCGCTCCAGGCCCCACGGGCCGGCTCGGCCTCCATAAATCCTTTGTCTGTTCTATCATCGTGTACTGTCCTGTCCTTTCTGCTGCCGACAGCATCACCCTAACAATATATATATACATACGTATTGCCTGAATCTATTTTTTTAACCTTTCTTAAAGGGACACTTACAGGTTATTTATGCTCGCCAAGGTTTTTATTTGTGCATGACATTTCAGAGCCCGACTATCCAGAACACAATTTGCGGGTCGAAATTCGTTTTCTTTCCACCCGAAAACTGCCGATCGAGAACTGGCCAGTTTGGGTCGCGCTCACTCTCTTCTCCGTGGTCACGGGCCGTTTTCTATGGTTTAGACAAAACCACCAATCATAATCAAAGTCATGGGTCATCGAAGACACAATCTCAATGATAGAAATGGACACAAACTATAATACCCCATTTTTTTTTGTGGCTTCTAAAAAACTAAAAATACGTTGAATAAAAAAAAAAAAGTTGCACAGCCCTGTGATTTTTGGTATTTTTCTGCTCCTCTGTATTTATTCTTCCTCCCCAGTCCAGTTTTTGCTTCGGTTTCGAGCACTTGAGTTTTTTTTTAATTTACTAAAAATATGTAACACTGAATCAAAATATTGATTGGGTAGTCTTCTGACACCACATTAAATCGCCTGGCAAAAAAATAAAGAAATTTGTTTTGGGGGGTGTCGGTGTCCCTATAAGTAAATGCTTTACATTTTAATATGTTAGCTTAGAGTCTTAGACATTAAATCAAACATGACACTTTAAAAAATAAAGACTAATTTTCGAAATAATGTCTTGAAAACTTAAACAGAGCAAAGCCATTCACTTACTTTCCAGGCATCTTGATACGGAGATAGCTTCAATTGTCTTTCAGGCAGGTTTACCTTCTCTTTTTCGGATGCCAATGTTGTTGCCGAAAGAGTGGCTAGTACTACTGCTGCTAAGTACATGTTTAGTTTTTAGTGACACTCGCAGCTCCTCTAACGATTTTATTTGCTTTACATGTTACGTGTACATTTTACGCATCTGCCATTTGCGTAGTTGCGGTTACCTCTGCACATTGTGAACCGTGTGTGTGTGGTCTGTCGACGCGAGGTTATTGACCAAGAGCGGAAGCAAGACAATCCTGCTTTGACGATGGCTCTTGCAGCAACTTAGGCGTATTGGGAAGGAAAATCCTCATCACTCGAATAACGGGCGGTGGGGATTAGAACACTGCATGGGCCGGAATTTATAGGCCCGGCCCGACCCGCCCTGCTAGAGACACGGCCCGGGCTCGGCCCGAGCCCAAGAGAATATGTATTTCTATGCACGGGCCGACTCGGCCCGGTAGAGACATGGCCCGGGCCCGGCCCGAGTCCGACAGAATTTTTAGACATAAACCCAAGCCCGGCCCGAGCCCCACAAAATTTGTCTAAATATCAGTCTGAGCCCGGCCCGAGCCCCACAGATTAAAAAACATGAGTCCGAAAAAGTTTGCATGGTTTAAATTGAAAACTTTGTAAACATGAAGTGCGCAATCTCCCACTATATACGCTGGTGGAGCCCATACGTTTTCTTTTATCCGCTTGAAAGCTTTCCAAGTGCAAGAGGTATTTTTTTTTTTTTAACGGCGCCGTAGTAATTTTGCACTTGTTTGTTTTCATTAAAGCTAAAATGTCAATGACAACACTTTTTGTTATCAGCAATCTAGAATTCGCGGCACACAACTGCCCAGGTACGGCCCGAAAATGTTTTTGTTCAAGCCCGAGCCCGGCCTGGGCCCGAGAAAATGTCTGCTACCTGTAGAAGAATCTGGAGTTGGGCACGTTGGTAGATCGTAGATTCGAAAAGCGCCAGAAAAGAAGGACAGCAGAAGGAATAGACGAAAGAGCGCATCGTTTCGTCTATTCCTTCTGTTGTCTTTGTTTTCTGGCGCTTTTCGAATCTCTGCTACCTGGCCCAAGCCCGGCCCGGACCTTCGGGCTGGCCCGGGCCCGTGCAGTGCTCTAGTGGGGATTTTCGTTTTCCTCCGAAAAGGTTCTTTCGTATAATATATGTAGGGTTCGTGTTTTCAAAGTTTATTTATTTTTTCGCAATTCGGGGGAATTTTGTATTTTCCCAAAGGGGAAGGCTACAGATTCGGTGTTTCTTGTGTATATTGGTTATAAACCAATGTACACAAAAACACTAAATCTGTAAGTGACAAACAAACAAAACAAAGACGAATTAAAAAATGATCAAAGAAAACTTCGAATAAACAGAATTTTAAATGTATGCAACAACATCCGCACCAGAGGCATGACCAATAGCTCGTTTTCCGCGGGACACCTCAGCCGGAGGCACGGCCACCCATCTCCAGACTTCTAAACGGGCCCCTTCTTTCTTCCCGTTTCCTTTTGTTTTTAGCCTCCGTGCGGGCCCCCTGAGACAAAGTTCCTCCGGGGCTTTAGTCCGCACGCAGTCGGAGTTAGTTCGTCGTGCAATAGGCATGCAGGGTGTTTTTTTTTAAAGCTTAACTGATTTGTTTTAAAAGAACCCGTGAAAGCTAGACCTATGCGGTTTGTGTAGGTGAGTTATACGGCCAGGGGGACACATTATAGAGGCTATTCGTAACGATTAGTCTGGCTAATTAAGTAAACTATGTTAATTAAAATTTTTATTTGTGAAAATTGACACATGGTTTCAATGAGAAACTTGCTGAGCGTCATTGAAAACCACTAAAAATACACTTATGCGGTGTGTGCATGTGAGTCATACAGCCAGGGGGACACACTATAGGGGTCTATTCGTAAAGATTAGTCGGGCTAATTAAGTAAAATATGTTAATTAAAATTTTAATTAGTGAACAGAGACATATGGTTTCAATGAGAAACTTGCTGAGCGTCATCGAAAACCACCAAATCAGTTATTTTCAGAAAGACTTTCAGCGCGTGAGAAGCGCAGTAGTGCGCTAAAATGACCACTCGTGGAGCAGGAGCAAGGCTACCAACGCGATAACGCGCACGCGCGATTTCCCCGTCTCTTATCCTATACTTCGTCTCACCTTAGTATGGACTATTGTTAGCCGCGCGTGCTAAAAGCGCGAGCTACTCGCTTTGAATGAAGCCGCGGCGGCTGCACGAGCGCTCGTGCAGCAAGTGCTCTAGTCAAGGCAGTAAAGGCTGGCCGCTCGCGCTGGCACAGCCTTCGCAGTTAGTCCATGCTAGGGTGAGACGAAGTATAGCCCCAACCTTGTTCCTGTTACACGAGTGGTACTTTTAGGGTACTATTACGCTTTCCACATGCTCAATGTACCCCCAAAAATATGTATATTTTCAATTACTAAAAAGTTAACATATTTTACTTAATAGGTCGACTGATCGTTACTATTGACCCCTTATACTTTGTTCCCCTGGCCGTATAACTCACCCGCACGAACCGCCTAAGTGCAACTTTCACGGCTTCTCTAAAGAAAACTGTTCAGCTTAAAAATATAATCAACACCTTGTATATTTTAACGAGGCCCATCTCGAGTCGCATATGTAATTAAAAAGTTGTTTTTAATATATAATGCATTTTTATTACACCTGAGACGACCAATTAATTTAGCCGAAAACAAAAGTAACCACCCTTCGATATTTGCGCGATGACAATAACGTCTCCACGCGTGCCCAAATTGTTTAGCAAGAGCAACCATAGGAAAACATATTCGTCTTGCTTCTATTTTTAGTCATTCATTAAACTTTCGCCAACTGGTCACGTACGCAATTCACAAATTGCGAAAGCGGCAGCCGCTACGTAAATGGCAGGTGCAAGTAAAGCGTATGACGTACAACGGAAAAACTCTTCAAAGATCAGAGGTCGAAGGCAATATTTTTTTTTTCACCTAAAATTCTTACACTTCTTTAGACTTGAGTGAAAGCACTAAAATATGCGAAAAATTGAGTTAAAAAAAGTTGACATTCACATTTGTTTTTGGACATAGCTGTTATTCCTTGTGGCATTAATCAAGAAGGATTATATATACATAAATAAAAGGAATACTCTAGCATAGCTTAAAATATACATGTAACGCTTGGAAATTTCGAAATGTCACCTTGGAACTCATTTACATGTATTAAAGAAAGACAAGGTTTTACGAATGCACTTCGTTTTCTCTTTCGCGGCAACGTAAGCCATGTATTTATATTTTGATTATTACGTCGGTCGATTGCATAGGTGGCAGTCATGAAAGAACTGCAATGTCATTACAGAAATTTAATTACTTTCGGCAGTAAGTACTAATTTAAACAAGTCATGAAACGCTTTTCCAACTTTTTCCTGTTTAGCTTTTTTCCTCAACTCATAAATCGCGCATTGTACCAAACAGTTCAAGAAGACGGAAAGGGGGGAGTCCCCTCTTGCTCGGACTCTCGTTTGTGTACCCGGACACAGCCATTCTCCCCCTAGAAAATTAGCCCGTCGCTCAAAATTCAGATACAAGTTGCTTTCCCCACCACGTTCACCCCGAAGCTGACAGTGCTGTGGAAGCTACGTGCTCTTTGGGCCAGCCACACTTTTGCCACGTGATCACGCTCTCTCGCGCATACCCACGCGCAGAGAATGAGGTCAGGTGATGAAAGGGCGGCGGCTGATTTGTCCGGCAAGCGCATAGCTTCCACTGCAATGTCAGCTCAGGGGTGAAGGGAATAAGTGAGGTCCGGTGTCGTGTGGCGTGCGTTTGGGCCCGGTGACGCGCTGCGGGGGCCCGGTGACTCGCTGCGGGGACCGCGGATGTATCACAGTGAAAAGGCAGAGAGCTTACGAAGGGAAGGAGGTACGAAATAGACCACTGTGCTTTCAAATTTCCGTGCCGAAAGTCAGGCTTTTGACTTTCGACCTTTTTTTTTTTTTATTTTGCCCACTACACGATGTGCTATTAGTAAAATCCCAATATAAATCGATTTATTCCAGTCCAAAATTCATTTCATGAGCCCCTTAACTCATTACTTTTTTGTTTATGTTAATTTAGTAAGGTAATTAATTACTCTGGGGTGGTAAGTATAATTATATTTCACAATGATCTTTTAGCTATAGTTCACACAGAAAGAATAAAAACACTAAAGAATAAAAACACTAAAATGGACAAGGGGCAGACACTCACAGTCCTTTTAACGAGCAACGACACATTTACATGATGCCTATCACACTACGAAAACCACTTTGGTCACAGAGAAATTGAAGGAAGACGAAAATACTAGAAAAAGGTAAAGATAAAGATAGCTGAATTTAACTCCTTGAAAATGAAGAGGAAAGCTGAAGGACGCTTTTTCTATGATAACTTTGGCTCTAGGAATTCCATTCCAATTCTCATGTACGTAGATCAATCAGTAAAGTCCCGACTGGATGTTTTCGCCCCCGACAGCCGTGTGTATCGGTACGTAGGTGATTATCTTGTAATTCATTCGACCTCCATTTCTTCACGGGCCATTTGTGATGCATTCAATTCCTGTTCTTCGAGTCTTAAGTTTACGAGCGAAGAGTCAACAGTTGAGGAACTATGCGATATCTGGATTTAAAACTCTTTTTCAACCTCAAGGCATCCGCTGGAGTATCCAGCAACAATCCAAAAAGCCGTTTCTCCCTTTTTGCAGCAACCACTCTAAGTAGGTAAGGCTTAAAATTATTCGAACGCTGTTTGCTTCTTCTCGTTCAAAATCCTGTCCCCACCTCTCATCAGCAAGTGTCCAACGTCCGCATGACCGACTGTTCCAAGCCGGGTACGCAGCAGACTTTCTCCGTATACTAACCTTCATCGTCTGATCACAGCCCCCAACCGTCCATTATCTAAAAACAATGGACACAGACACACACACCCGGCCTGGATTCCATACGTGCATAATACCGCCCACCGATGGAATGTTTTGCTGCTCGGTTCGACACGAAGGTATCTTCACATGTAGAATGAGGTTAAAACAAATGTGCCAAAGGGTGAATGACGAAAGTCGTCCACCAGAATGTACCAACAAGCACTACAATAAATATGTGAAATGCCAAGAGAAGCCAATTAATTCTATTCCGCTCAGTTGTGGCAGCCAATATATACATCGGCCAGACGGGACGATGCCCGAACGTTCGCCTTAGGGAACATCTTCTCGAAGTGCGCAAGGCGTCATCTGACTCTTACCATCCAACTGTTGCGAACGCCCGCACCTGCCATGATTGCACCCCTAGCTATGAAAACAATACAGTGCTTCGGTCACACATTGACAAGCATGGGCGATAAATAATTGAAGCATTTAATATCAAGAATGCCACAGACAATGTTACAGAGTTTTCGCTGTCGTTATCGACAACAGAGCTGGAATTCCTAGCGCCAGAGTTATCCTATAAAAAGCATCCCTCAATTTTGTTTATTATTTTCAAGGAGTTAAATTCAGCAATTTTTATCTTTACTTTTTCCAGTATTTTCGTCTTCCTTAAATTCCTCCGAGACCAAAGTGGCTTTAGTTGTGTGATGGGCATCATATAAAGGTGTCGTTGCTCGTTGAAAGAACTGTGAGTGTCTGTTCCTTTTCCATTTTAGTGTTTTTATTCTTTCTGTGTGAATTGTAGTTTACTCAACGCGCTCTCCTACGTGTATCGTTTAGCTGCAGCATTTTTCTTTGCGCACCTGCAGAACTAAAGAACGATTCTTTTTTACCAAAAAAAGCAGTTCCGGGCAAAGAATAAAACAAATACAAAAGAAAAGAAAAAGAAACACATTTGGTAACTCATGGAGGGACACATCTTGAAGACCGCAAATCTTTTGAGTAGAAGTGTGCAATAGCTCGAGTGCGTGCGCTCGAACACGCATTGATATTGCATTTATAAAACGGAGGAAAAAAAAAATGATTTACCGGAAGAAAATACAAAAAAGAAAAACTGGATGCTGTTTGCTGTTGTTGAGAACATTATGGAAAGGTGGCTCTTATGAAGGCTCTCTTGTGTCTGCTTGTGGCATGTGTCAGGCCAGAGATAAAAGCGCACTTCTGCGGACGGTCCTCTATCCTAGAACACATGCTTTGACTATGCCTGAGTTTCTCGAAAAAGACATAATGTAAAGGAAACAAGCTGCTTGCGCTTTGTGAGCCCGAGTTACGAACTAGCCGGAAGTTGACGCAATAAGGCTAAAGTGCATCTCTGACTGTTTAATGGTGCCATAGAATCGAAGATGCTTTGCAGAGCGAGGCTGGAGCGTATTGTACTCCCGGATACTACGGGTGCTCTGCTACGAACAGTCTCCGCGTTCCTTTCACTTGTCAGGATACCGTTCAAGAGATGATTAGTTAAGTGTAAGATTGTGGTGATAGAAGGATCTTTAGATGTTTATTCGCAAAGAAGAATCGAAGATATGATAGCCATTTTTTTCTTGGATCTCTACTGAAGGAAGGAAAACATAGTCGGCAAGTTATTTTGTTTGCCGGTTGTCTTAAACCACCAGGCACAGTAAAACTGCGCCCAATACCCGACATGCCCACAAAAACTAAAGCGAGAATATAAAAAAAGGCTTTAAAAGTTATGTTTTTCCTCTCACCGTCAGCTTCGTGAAGCTTATATTTCGAAGCGACTATATTTGCCACATTGTTCGGTGATAGTGTCGCAGAGTGGCATTCGAGTCGAGATAGTTTCGTATTGCAGCGGGATATCATGGCCAGATCTAGATTATTATTTTGATTTCAAGTTCAAGAACGGAGAAAACGTATAATGCCCCTGGGATTGCTTTACATTTTTCGGAAAGCAATAGGTTCACTATTTCAACTTAGCTTTCATGGCTGTAAAACAAATGTCTCATTTTGTAAATTGACAATATTTTCAACAGTTTTTAAAATTGTGGTTGAGCTATAAATGCCACACAGTTTACAAACAAGCCTGAATTTGCACACAGCAGCCATGGGCACTGCGTTTGCAGAAAGCAGATTCGTGCGAACGGACATGTCTGCGCATGCGCTGTGCCAACAGCCGCGCCACCGCAGTGGTGCGATGTCGGAGCCACATGTTTGTCTATAGTTGCCGTTAAGAAATATGGAAATATAAGGATGCAAAAGTTCCGAGCCCATCGAGCTAACCAAAACTCTCAGAGAAATCACAACACCCCGCAGGCCAGATCAAAACAGTGGAGCTTTATGCAATCAACACTGCTAGAACATGGAGGCATAAAGGAGGTAACCAAAAAGTGAGAGCCTGAATTTCTTATAGTGTTATACAGGAGCAAGTAAGAAACACAATGCAGAGAGCTAAGGAGGTGAAAAAGTGTGAGTAAAGCAGAAGGAACATGGTAGCTGTGTGTCCCTAGTAGTGATACTGGGAACCTTGGATGGCAGTTTTTGGGCCTAAGAACCGGAAATGCAAAATATAAACCTGTAATTTATAGTCATTATAATTATGGAGGTTCAACAGGACCGGTGTCAGTGAACATAGCCGAGAAAACGCAGGAGCCAGGTTCTTCTGCACATGTTATGGAAATTGCTGCAAGTATATATATGATGGCTATATGCCCCTTGAAATTTTAATGTTTTTCTTCTTTCTGCTCACACTTTGCAGACATGTCAGGAAGCAAGGAAATGACAGTTTTTTCACTCATAATCTACGTTTGGGTGAAGAACTCAGTCTTTACAAAATAGTCATTTTAATGACATTCTGATAAATAAATTTTGGCTCTTTAAATTGTTCTTCAATATTTGTTTTCTTCCCATATTGCAAGAAAGCACTATATGTATCAGGCCACGTAAGTTCCTGAAATCCCACCAGCACGTATATGGCACTGCCGAAGCCAATGGTAAGGTCATGGATGCTATACTTCTCGTGGTTTTTTCGGTTGGCCAGCTTAAAGTTGACAAAACGCTGACAATTTTGAAATGGCTACGAACGTCGATGGGATGACATCGATAGGACGATTACCATCCACTGCCGGCCGTGTATGGTGATCGTCATATAGATGTCATCTGATCGACCTTCGTAGACATTTCGCCACCTCAACTTTCTCTCATTCTATAGGCTATCGCCATTGTATCGCTATTCTGGTCCTATACTAACGCCATTCAACTGTAAGAGAATTTCAAAAGGCTATAAAATGTATAGTATTCATCTCCTCCAATAGCCAATTCACGTTAGTATGCAATACACTGGCGATATACCGGCGATAGCTTTTAGAATGGCGACAAGTTGACGGTGTTGAAATGGCTGAGAACGTCGATCGGATGACATCTATACGATGATTACCATCTATAGTCCGTTGCAACCAAAGAACAAAGGGCGAGGGTAAGACGGGCCGGGGAGGAGGAAGCAGACGGAACGCTGGAGAAGAGAAAGGGAAACCTCCTTCTCTCTTTAGTGTTCCGTCTGCTTCCTCCTCCCCGGCCCGTCTTAACCTCGCCCTTCGTTCTTAGGTTGCAACGGACTATAGAGCCAGCTGATCGGCTGCTTATAGACATTAATCGCCATTTGGCGATTAGACGTACTTCACACGGCGTCAACTATTTTTATAGGTGACGGACTCAGTTGCCGTCAGATATATGCCAGCGACGACGAGTTGAGCATCTTTCGGAGTTAAGGCATCGCAGATTGCCTTGCCAAGTGTGCGCGCAACTAAAATGTTTAGGACATAGTCATCATTTTTAGGGGCTACAATTTTTTATCTGTGTCGTGATAATTTCGCTTCTATCCGCTGGGAGCGCCTTCCACGCGGTCGCGTTTCTTCTATTGCAAGCAACTCTAGAATTAAAGGGGTACGGAAACAAAAATTGAAATATTCAAATTTCATCCGAAAATGAGTCAAGCATGACGGATAATAACCGTAAATGATAAGCGCACGTTTGTATTTTGAACGACTGGCTATATTTTTCCTTCCAAACGATGCACTCGAGCAAGCGCTCGAAGAGAAGCGAACGGAGAGCGCGATGAGTCATGAGATATCCGGTGCAAACAAAAACAGAAAGAAAATATTCCCCGCATTCATGACGTAGCAGTGCTGGCGTGGTTATGAGCTTTTCTCTTGGTGGCGTTGTCAGCGTTGTGGTGGTGTCAACAGGGAGTTTTTGTAGACCGCGTTTCCCCCTTCCGCTAAGCACCGCTCAACAAAGAAGTTGCTACTGCGCCTGCGCGCCGATAGCTTTGACTGTAGAGTTCCGGGTATCGTAGCGGGTTGCAAAGGGCGTTGCGGGACGCCGAAAACGTTCTACGAAAACTCCCTAATAGCGTCAACGCGTTACAATCGAGCCGTTCGAAGTACCCGAGGGGTGATGAGCGTGTGGCTGGCCCAAGGAGCACGTAGCTTTCACAACACTGTCAGCTTCGGAGTGAACGGGGTGGGAAAAGCAACTTTTGTCCGAGTTTTGAGCGACGGGCTGATCTTCTAGGGGGAGGATGGCTGTATCCGGGTGCACAAACGAGGGTCCGAGAAAGAGGGGTGTCCTTCCTTTCCGTCTTCTTGGACTGTTTGGTACAATGCGCGGGAGGAAAGCTAAGAAGGGAAGTGTTGAAATGTCAAAAAGTGGCGCTGCTCCGATGGAGCTTGCTACGTCATGACTACGTAGCAATTTCCCCAACGTTGCTAGATTACCTCCCAAATAGGCTCCCCATACATCCACCAGGTGACATTGAATGATCGTTTAATTAGCTTTAAAATTAGTTCTTTGTGCCTTTCAACGAAAGACTGGTATTTTTGAGGTTATGCTGCAACATGCAACCCATTAAAGCTAAAAAATGAGCGCTGGAAGTTTGTTTCTCTACCCCTTTAAGCGGCAAAGAGAAACACGATGAAACAGGCACGGCGCGAGGGTTACCTTAGTAACAGTCGCTGCCAACTTTCGAAAGTCTGATACACCTACACGGCATCCACACCTGTGTACTCCGGTACAACGCTTCACTCGAACAACGAGCGTAGCCTATTATAGAAAGTAAACGCGGAGACTGCACGGCCCTACGTTATTGTTGCATCGTAAAAAAAATTTTGCACAGGTGGAGATGGGTGCGTGAAAATAGATCGACTCCTATATGAACAAACACCGTCCTTGTAGCTCGTTATGTCCGCCATTCTAAACTACTCAGTTTCATTACACGTGACGCTGAAGTCATGCTCACGGAATATGCAATAGCACTGCATTCCATCATGTGTTTGGATTCAAGTGCTCAATGTGCCACAAAAGTGCTCGAGTAAATATAAAAATCGAAACAAAACATTCATGGTATCCACCTGCCCATATATTTTACACAAAACATTATAAGAAGGCGCCCGACGATATGTTCAAAGTATCGCCTAATAATCAGAACTTAAAAGCCTGTTCATTCGTGTCTCTTCAGTGCAAGATATCAGTTGATCGATACCACGCAAGAGACAGTTCACCTATCGCCCCAGGGAATTGAAGCTGATAAGTCGAATTTAAAAAGCACCTTTTAAAAGTCTCACCGCAGCAGCCAACGATTTTAAAAACTTTTCTTCGCAAAGTTTTCAAGCTCAACGTCCACCGCCATTTTGATGCGCACGGGACGTTCTTTTCACGATAGTGTTAAATGATTCTGGACGAGTAGAGCGTCTCCAAAGGACAATAAAATTAGTTATGTCTTCGTAACATTTTTATTCAATTAAACGGTGCAGCTTCCGAAGCTTCAATCACAAAAGGATGCCGCCAGCCACTTCAATGGCGGTTCCTGTCATATACGAGCTCTCTGGCGAGCAGAGAAAAGCGACCACGTTAGTGACCTTACGAGGATGAGCGAAGCGACCAAGTGGAAGCCGGGACGAAATTTCCTGTCGCCGCTCTTCCATAAAGAAATCTGAAATCCTCGGAACGGGAGTGTGGATTATTCCAGGAAGCACTGCATTGCACCGAATTCCTTTGTGGGCAAGATCCAAGGCCACCGTTTTCGTAAGACCAACAATACCGGCCTTGGAGGCTACGTAACCGTAGCGTCCTTTGAAGCCCGTCTTGGCGACCAGGCTGGAAATGTGGACCACTACCCCTTGAGTCACCCCCTCGGCCAGCATGTCTCGGACAGCAGCTTGGGTCATCAGGAAGGTACCCTGGTTCATTTGCAAATAATTTAAAGAACTATATATTTGATGTCTCTTTATAATGTATAGCATGAGTAACTAAATAGGTCACAAAAATTAAAAAGATAGAAAATTACCATCGACTTTTACGTCAAAATTTAATAAGGTATGTAAACCAGCAAGTAAGCAACAAGCGTTCGCTCAAAATTTGTCTAGACGAAATTACACTGTTGCTTCGGTAGTAAAAAACGTGTTGCGAAATATGTCCTCCACTGAATCCAGCGGGAGAAACGGGGCCACGTGAAATCGTAGTATAACGTGACAGCACAACTTGACACTGTGACGTCACGTGACGGGACGTTAGCGGATAATGTTATGTGACAAACCGACTTGACGCCGTGGCTCTGCAAAATTCACGTCATTTGACGTGAATTTTGCCCCTTAACTTAGCGAGGTGTACATAGAAGTCACGACAGACGACACGTGCTGTGTCGTCCGTATTGTCTACTGTGTCCCTCTTTCGTTTTCGTAACTTAGCGAAGTAATTGACCTGGCGACATGACTACGTGACCTGACGTAACCGTAAATGGCCACATGACGCGATGTCATGACATCACGTCACGGTATAATGTCCCGCTTGCATTTCATGCCCTGGTGTCATAGGACGTCAATTTCAACGCTAAATTTACAAGGACATGCACGAATGAACGAATGAACAGACGGCCGCAGACGTTTCTTGAATGGGAAGCTTTAGTAAAAGCATTCCATGCTTTAAAAGAGCACTATCCTCAGTAACATTGATGTTTGATCTATCTTAAATGTTCTCTGCCTCTTTTGGTTTAATTATATACCGTAAGGACAAAGAGCTGAGTTCGAGTGCAGCTGTTAAAAATCTAGACCAACAACCTCATACTTTTTTGCGTTGTATCTTACGTTTACATAGCTCGTGGCAGACTAAAATATATATTTAGGAACCCGGCAGAACATTGGACATGAGCCATTGAACGAACTGCTCAATGGAGGAAATTTGTTTGGAAGTAAAATGTATATTTTTGCTTTCATAGTGGAGACTGTTTGCCAAAGGGAGCTTCCAATAAAAAAATTAAGAACTCAGATTCGAAAATAAACCTTACTCACAAATTTGCAAGCACGTTAGCTATTAGTTCGGCTCCACCCAGAAGTAGAAAAAAAAAAAAACGCGCACTATGTTGCAAAATATGTTGCAAATAAGTACGTTTCTGTCGTATTTTTGAATATATTTATATAAGTAGTCAGGATGAAGCGTATAGAGTGTAATTTCATTACATCAGTGGTTATAATAAGGCGCATCATCTTCTGAAGAAAGGACATGCCTCAAAAGACAGGGACGAACAATATGTTTTTTTTCTTCTTTCTCTGGAAATAATATTTTTTTTTTAAACTAAGTTATGTACCACAACGTTTAAAAAAGGGCCACGCGCTGTCCTTTAAAAGAAATAGTCTCCCAACATACAGATGCCGAAGAATCCCCAAGTATATATACATAACGCACTCGATCTCGAAATTCAAGACGTGCGAGAAATATTTGCGAGTGCTACTCTAAAAGAAGTTAGTCTCTGGGGCATTAAGATCGTCGTACGTGAGTATGCTATTATGATACAGCTAATAACAAACTTTTCTTGCGTTTGTCTGCTAAGGAACGCGTTTTTTTTTTATCTTCAGTGCAGTTTCCAGAACAGTCAAGCGTTTTAGCTTACCTTGAGGTTAACATCGACGACTCGATTAAAACTCTCCTCGCTTTTATTGAGAATGGAGGTGCCCATGCCAATGATGGCGGCGCAGTTGACAAGAATGCTGACAGGGGCACCGTGTGCTTTCTTTATTGACGCAAAAAGGTTTTGCACTGACGTTGAGTTGGCGATATCAACTTGCATCGCAACGTGTCTCTGACCGTCGCCGGCAGCTGAAATTACATGCGTAAGTTGCGGAATCAAACGAAACATGAAGCTACAGAAGCCCACACGAACCACTTCAAAGCAAAACTCTATGTGACCCCACACTCCTTGAAATAATAAATTTTCTTACGACATTTAAGAATATCAGTATCTAAGAAAACTACCTGCTGCCCTCTGCCTTGGCTCCCGACTAGCTATTTTCATATTTCTTTTCAGGTAGCTCGGTGTGTAAGCGGAACGCAAGTTCGTCTGCTTCTTTTGCAGGGAATGTGGTGACGTCAGATAGCAGAGCTTTGATTGGCTCTAATTGAAAGGTAGTGGTTGGACCTCAAAACAAGCTGCCTTAAAATTTACCCACTATCCTTCAATCAGAGCGAATGAAAGATCGGCGTTCTGACGTCCCCATAAAACCTGCAAAAGAAGGAGGCGAACTTGCGCTCCGCATACCACCATTTGTTCCTCTCGACTATTGTACAATGCATCGTAAAAAAGCAAACAAAAAAACGTTTGTTTGAACGTGGAAGAGCCAATCACTGCAATCTACAGAAGAAGCTTGATGAATGACGAAGCTGAAAGTATGTTGAAACCTATCAAGCAGTCTGTGTTGTGACACTGAGTCCCTTCAATCGCAATGCTGATGCGCCACGTCACATTCCCCTTTTTTAGGTCTAAACAAATTTCTAGTCTCGTCTTTGGCCGATATCCTTCCGTAAATTTTTTACGTGTAAGTTTATATTTATTGTCTTTCCATAAGCATAAAGTATCTAACTTCATGAGAACGTTATCCAAGCTACCCGATCTCAACCCAGCAAGACAATTAGAAACCCAAACCTGGAAGGGTAGTGAGCAGGGTTGTAAAAGTTACTTCAAAAAGGTACCTAAGATACAGTTACAGTTACTCATACGAAAAGGTACTTAGGTACTACGTACCTAGGTACTAGCTTAAAAATGCACCTAGGCACAGGTACAGTTACTCTAAAGATACTTTCTTTAATTATTTTCCCCAAATTCGTCAGAATATATTGGAAGTAAAGCTTTTTATACTAAGGATGCACACAAAAACGAGTTCGATAAATATGCTTTATTGGTGTCAATGTGAGAAACAAGGAAAACCACATTGACATGAGCATTTTAGGACACGTTATCTTTTTTCGGTTTCGGTTTGAGATGAAGGAAGCAGGTCGCTACTTTCCCCAAACGGAGTTCCAAAGCGATTCGATAAATTGGTGTCGCTAGAACGGCATCGCTAATCCACCGTTCGCTCAAACGAACACAGCCATTCGCTAAAGTGTCGTACGATGAAACATTATGGGCGGGGCTTCGTTCGCTAAAACGTCGCTCGATCAAGTTAACATACCCAACTCACCGTTAATCAAGGCACATGGTAGTGTGTTAAAACTTTCAGATTTATAGTTTCTACCATTTTGACGAAGCGAATAGAAAAGTACCTGTAAAAAGTAACTTCACTCAGTTACAAGTTACTAGAAAATGTACCTAAGATGCAGATACAGATATCGAGAAATGAGAGTACCTAGGTTTGTACCTCAGGTACAACAAAAGTACCTAGATACTGATTTCCAGTTACTTGTACCTAGGTACTTTACAACCCTGGTAGTGAGCACGGCCTCAGCCTTTGCCAAATCGATGTCAGCGACGATCACATGGGCGCCTTTTTCTTCTAAGACATCGCAGATTGTCTTGCCGATATTTCCTCCACCTCCGGTCACCACAGCCAAGCGTTCGCGCAATGAACTTCCTTAGGACCTCGTTGCCATTTTTTGGGGGTGCTTGATATTTAATATCGTGCACTGATGTCCTCCCTCGGAACGACTGGAATGTTCTGCCACACGGTCACAGTTCTAGTTCAAGCTACTCGAGCGTTAAACAACCGACAAGAGTGTTTGGGGTTGCCACTGAGGGGGGTCTGTACCCAAAACAACTGCTGCCAGCTTCCGAACGAACCAAGCGAAAATATTGAGCTTGTTCGATTCATCTAAATAACACCAGCATCCTTCCACACTCGGTGTACACCACCCAACTCGATTTAGGAGTGCATTTTTTTAACACATTCCTAGTGTGCATTGCCCTTCATATTTCTGCACCACAAAACAACGTTTGCACAGCTGCCGGCAGGTTTAGATCAGTGTTGGACAAAATACTCGATAAAAGTATTTAAGTTAAGTTACTAAATACCTGCTTCATAAAGTTTTTAAAATACTACTCAAGTTACTTTCACTGCAAAGTATCTTGAGTAGAGTACAAATACTTAGAAATGTATTTCAGTTACTTTTGAAGATACTTCCGCATTGCTTAATTTGTATCGACGTCATTGACAACGACAATTATGCAGCTACGCAAATCTGGGTTACCAGAATGGTTTATTAGCACGCAACAACACAAAACGGAAAAAAAATTATCGTAGGGCTATTTTATGCAGTTCGACTATAAAGAGCAAAATATTGTCACAAATGATAAATGATGAGGCGGCGAATAACTAAAGAAACTAAACGTTTAAGGGGGCGAACTTGTTCCCGAAACAAAATACAGAAAGGCTAGCGTCGCAGGCGTCGATGTCGACGAAACAGCAAGATCGACCGCTGGGGCGAGACCATAGAGAAATATAGTACTACGTAAAGAGCGGACACTTCCATAGGCCCCAGCGGCCCAATTCAGCGTCAGCGAGCGCACCCAGCGGCCAGTATAGTCCCTAGTTGAGTGTTCAATGGATGGATATACGCAGTAACCGCTGGCCAGATGAATGAATGGATTCAAGGCGAATTCTGGCGGTATTTTTGTATCGGGCAGTAGCATGCGCCCTCTAGTTTAGCGAGTCAGTGTTATTGTTACTAGCATGGTTTTTGTTTAAAATAGAATTGTTTTATAAGCATACCTTAATTGTACTGCAGAAGAAAAGTCATCTGGCGCTACATATAATTCAAACTGACCGCACGCCGCCGAAAAGGATATTTTCACATTTGTGCTATCTCTCTTGAAGGGACGACATGGGACGACACCAGGTATTGACACACAAAAGTATTTATTTTTGTAACTATGACAAGCAAAAAAAAACATCAACTCTGAAGACACGAAGTTATGTATGTTATTCATACATTACAAAAACAACAATACACATGCAAAATGTATGAATAACGCGTCAGCAGTTGTACACTGGAAAAAAGTACTGTATTACAGCGAGACTTACAGCGACAAATGCAATACGATGGAGGGCATTTAAAAAAGTTACCGTCCAAGTTCCATGAAAGGCGCTTCCACGTATGACCATGTGCTGAAAGGCGCTTGCACATATGACTGGCCCAGTCGCTTCTAAATTCAGTGACCGAATGCAAATGTCCGTCAACAAAGAAACTACAGTCACAATACTTCTTACATATACCATATACCTTGACCGCAACGGAAGAATGACTAGAAACCCGCACGAGACAACAAGCCGCGGAACCAACTCAACCCACACAACGAGGCAAGAGACACAGACCAAGCAGCCGAAGTATCCGCCCTCCGTCGAGTCCACGACTCCGAAGCCAACCGTCGTGCGGCAGCCATAGCCACAGCCATTGAAGTCGTTTTTGAAAGCTTTCAAAGTTCGTAATAATTTTAAAAGTTTACTCTATACAATGAAGTTTTTTATTAATATTATATATCTGACAAATGTTCAAAATAAGTGGCACTGTTGCGCCTACTAACGGCCAGTAGAGTCCCTAACTCCTGGGCCGCGAAACGGCTCGAGTGGCCACTCTTTACGTAGTACTATATTTCTCTATGGCGAGACTGACTCCGGACCGCCACTCGGAGCACCTTTTGTACCCGCGTGGGTTTCTGGAACATTCGGCGTAGAAAGTTCGGCGCGTAGAACATTCGTAACTCGATCAGACGACAAAATTCTCGAACTTACCAGAATGTCAAGTTGAAGGAATAAATAAAAGAGAAGTCGGCTTTCCGGTATCGAACCCGGAGCCTCCGCGCGAGAGCGTCCACGCGAGAGCCAAGCGCGGTAACCATTCGGCCATGCGCGCGCTGGACAACGCGCGTGGCAATATCACTGATAGATGTTACAAAACATTTTTGGGACAACAAGAAAGAGGTCGCTTTAGCTATTTGGGAGGAGATCAGACCGTGGCGCCCCAAGCGGTTAACTTTAGAACTAGATGGATGGGGACAACAAATACAATGGCTCAGCGCTCGGCTGACTTAACCGAACGCGGCGTCAGCGTTCGGCTGGAGTTCGTGTTCTCCGGTGAGGGGAAAGAGGGGCTCTTTTGTTACCACTGCGGCCTGCATGAACAATGCAGCATGCACAGTGCCCGGCTCAGCACAAAAGCGCAAGTGGGCCAAGTTCGCATCCCCTGGCAACTGCTTTCGGGGGAGATCCGGCACTTAACGTTACTTCACTAATTTTTTGTATTTTTTCATTACTGTACCTTCCGCTCTATTAAAAAATATGACACGAACATGCCCACAAGGCCTGTGGGCATGTGCGCAGGCCTTGTGTTGGGTAAACACCGAGGTGTGGGGGTGACAAACGGGTCAGAGCGCTTCGCCAATAGTGACATCGCTGAATATCACATTCTGCGGCGCACCTTAGACGCATCGTTTAACTACATATTCCCTATACGGGGAGTTCACTATAAACGAACTTGGGACACGGATATGAGTGAATGAATAACAAAGAGAACCCACATAATAGCCACGGCAGTGGTCGCACCTTCTTCAAGTAGGTTGCGTTCAGAAAATCACTCAACGTCGGGGGACACTTTGTTGGCATTTTGAGAGTCATCCAGCTCCTAGTTCGTTTCCTGTACTGTTCTCTGCTTATCAATGTTCGCTTAGAGACAGTGTTCGCGAGAGCAATAAGTGCCGGACTGACAACACAAAGAAAAGAAAAAGAACCTCGACGTTTTGCCTTAGCGGGGTCAAATATACAAAAAGCAAAACAAAAATGTCTACTTTTTTGTGTGTCCACTTCTCAATTTCTTCTATTTGTTATTTTCTTGACACTCAAGTCTGCAATGTTCTCGTTGGTCGTTTCCCGGTCTGCTTGCGCCTCAGAGTCAGGGTGGCATCTTTACTTCCGTAAAACCACACCTTTTGTTTGAGGATTGTTTGGGGGGAAACTTTATAGAAACAAAAGGCGCCTTTGGGAAGGCGAGGGGAGAACCTTCATTGTACGAACTTTGGGCTGAAATATGAGTCACCGTCGGCAAAAAAGCGATATTTTCACGAGCTCAGTTAAAGTCACCGTTGCTAATCGTAGATAGTAACAGGATTCGGTTGCTCGAAAGAATGTTCACGTTTGCTCGTGCCACGCCCACGCCACTTCCTACCGAAAAACTCGGAAAATGGCGGAATGTCAAAAATGTATTTAAGATAATGAGTACAAGATACTCGGAGTTGTAATTAAAATAGAGTATTAAATACTCTCCATCAAAGGTATTTGCAAGATACCAAGATACTCCAAAAAGTATTTAAGATACAGTATCTTGAGTAGAGTATTTGAGATAGGCACAAGTCTGGTTTAGATAAATGTAGTAGCCCTAATATTGCCAAATATAATTCTTCTAGCTTGTAGGTGATATTTCACTGGACGCCATACTTAAGCCTATTGCTCTTCACGCATGCTCAGAGCAAACCCTTACTACTCGGGTCTCATACACGACAACCTTAATTGGTAGACATTGTTAAACGCAGATTAGGCATGCGTTGTGGCTTGCAATCAGCAGCAACGTACTTGGCGATGGAGTCCAGTGAAAAGAAACTTGAAGGTCATGTTCAGTCATCCTCATAAACGTCCTTAGGATGTAATACACAAAAACAAAATTCAAGTGTCATAAAATAAAACAAGGTGAACGCTGTTAACGCCAGAGTCGGTGTGAAGCACTGGGACTTGATGCACTTCAGGGAGGGCCAAACAATTTATGAAGTAAAATACATAATTGTTTCTACACCATTTTAATACAGCTCCAATATAACGTGGTGCTATTCATGATGTGTTCAGCGATATTGAATGAGATTACCGTCATCTCTTTTTTTTAAAGAATCGAGTAATATGAACACCCTGCTCCATCAAGGAACGTGTCGGTGACCGATCTCTATCCATAATTTTTGTTTTCCTCAAAACAAAAACGAAGATCTGGATAGGATGGTCAAGGTCAAAATAGTCGTGGTAAAAATGGTCCCCGGTCAAAATGGCATCAGTCAAAAGTAGACCCAGTCAAAATGGTACCGGTCGAAATAAAAATGGTGCCGAGAGCAAACCTATAAAATTTGCATCAGTGAAATTATACGGCAGTTCTTTATATTTTTGGGGTTATTGTATGTATGACTTAAACATACGAACTCAGTTTACGTGTCTCTGATTGTATGTTTTCTATCATTTGACTGCACTTTGACTTATATTAAAACAAACTGCAAATAAACGCAATGTAGTCTTGCTATTTTGGACGCAAATTTTCTAAAAATGGTTCAAAAACCCAAAAACAAAAAAAAAAAAAAAGTTAGTAAAATGTTTGAGTGACAGAGTACACCCTGAGCTTCCCTAATGTAAGGAGGTAAAAACAGAGCTAACAATGATTCGAGTTTTCGGGGTCTCACGGCCTCAGCGGTCTCGTGCCTTTCCCTTCCCATCTGCGTCACTGCCACGGATGACAAACTTCAGGAACATTCAAAGGTTATGCGTAGCCCTTGGCCATAAATCTGAAGGCAGAGCACTTCAATTACAATTTATTAGTTATAAGGACGTAAAACGTTGTCAAACCTCAAGCAGAAGTGTAAAACGTAAGAGGACAGAATATTCTGCTCAGTTGAACCAAGAAATATGTAAATTAAAGTTGAGGCTATTGCAAATAAAGAATTCCTTTTGTAGCCACGCATGTTAATGCGTTATTCTTTGCGATCTTGACCTTGATCCGCTGTTTTGGACGACTCACATAGCGAAGGAGGCTTGAGGAAAACGGAGTTATACGTATTACTTAGACGTGTTTGTATAAGCAAAGCAAAACCAAACAATCAAATGAAATGAAGCTACTAAGCAGAAATTTAAGGGAGCCTTCCGGAAGTCTCAGAAGCCACATTTACATGAATGCGACTTTAGCGAATCAACCCCTGTCGTGCTTCGAATGAAGCCGACGCGGCAACGTTTACTTGAATGCGCAACAAGTGCTACGCGAAAGGTGGCGTCCCGCCGTGTCGAAGCTCAAAATTGAGGCTGCGTTTCCGGCATCAGCCGCCTGTCAGCCGCACCACGTGACTGTCTTTTCCGGTGCATCGCACGTGAAGGCCTTTCGACACTTTTGGCGAGCGTAAAGATCGTGCCTGCTGTCTTCGGGGATGTACAATAAGTTACGAGACGGAAGAAACATCAAAACGCAAGCGTTTTGTGCTCCGGGCCGGGCCGCCGGTCCACTGTGGACTAGAGGCGTCGTGTGTGCGCAAGCCCTGGCGAGCGAGATCGTTTCCGAACGCTCTGAGGACGCCAGCCCGCTCGCCTCGCCAAACCTCGCCGACCGCCACCGGACCAACCGAACCCCGCGGCCGAAAGGCTCCGGCGCAGCCAGGAACGGCACCGAGGTAGGAGCTGCCATGTAGTGCTCGGAACTCTCGGCGTCGCTTGTGCTTGCGCCGAAGCCTTTAGGGACTGCCGCGGACGCACAAGTCGTACGAAGGCGTACTTCGCAAGGCGTAGACGGGGGGGAGGGGGGGGGGGGCGTCTTTATTGAGCAGTTTAGCTATATTCCGCTCACTTATGATAACAATAAAAGCTCGCGATTCTTCTCGGGAGAAAACTGCAGGCGACCACACGGGACCGCTCTCCGCGCCACCGACGAGGTGGGTCGCGGCCATGTTCTCAGCTGTTCACTCGCTCCCGGAGCGAGCGCCTTCCCATATCCTCCCCGTTCCAAAATGCGATGCGACTTCCGTTTATATGGGCTGAATGAATGCGCATTCGCCGTCTCTATCTACCTCTGCAGTGTCTAGCGACTTGAATGCGACGTGCTGCCTTAGCGCATTATGCCGTTTACATGACCCTATTGAATGCGACAATTGAATTTGATGCGACTAAGCCGCATTCATGTAAACACGGCCAGTGCGACGGCCACCGGTTTGCAAAAGTTTTTAGCATATGACTAACAGTGAAACATTGGCTGATGCTCTGAAACGTTGCAAGAAATCCCTGCAAAAGATCACTTCCAAATTTGGACAATAGAAATAAATAATGCCGAACCGAACTTACTGTAACATTAGTTGTGCCTTCGTAAAGTTTTATTCAATCAATTAGTGCAGCTTCCGAAGCCCAAATTACAAAGAGCAGCCGCCAGACACTTCAACAGCAGCGCCAGTCACGTACGAGCTCTCGGGTGAGCAGAGAAAGGCGACCACCTCAGCGACCTCACGCGGCTGGGCGGAGCGACCAAGTGGAATCTGGGCGAGGAATTTCTGTTTCTCCTGCCCGGGCAAGAACCTTGTAGCCGGGGTTTCAGTGAGTCCAGGAAGCACAGCGTTGCACCGAATTCCCTTGTTGGCAAGATCCAAGGCCACTGTTTTAGTGAGGCCAACAATGCCGGCTTTGGAGGCTACATAGCTACATTGTCCCCTGGTTCCAGTCTTGGCGGCTAGGCTGGAGACGTTGACCACGACTCCTTCCACCCCTCCGGTCACCATGTCTCGAACAGCAGCTTGGGTCATCAGGAAGGTTCCCTGGTTGCACGCGGACCATTAGGAAAACAGTATTCCACTGTGTGTCAATTCAAACTGATTGTTCTGTGATTGTAATGATTGCCCGTATATCAGGTAATACCACGATATGCCCAGTACACTAGTTGACCAATATACCCTAGTAGGCTGCAGTATGTCGAGTATGATTGGGTCGTACATCTCAGGATACCCAGTTTATTTATTGCTCAGTATATCCCATATATCTTAGGATGTCCCAGTGTGTCCTGTATATCACGGTATGGCACTTTATTATTGTGCGTAGTAGTGCAAAAAAAAAAGAACTCGATTACAGGAATTGTTTTTCCCCCATTAGTGACATGTTATAAAAATATTGCCTTACCACGGGGAAACAAAATCATTTTTGAACTGGTCGACGCAACATTCTTTATTTTGACTAGAGCTGGGGCCAACTACAAATTTTAACACGATCAATTGCCACCCTTTAATTGATTAATTAATCGATGAATCGGTTTCGTTTATTACCCTACGTAGGTTTAAAAAAAATCAAAATTAAAATGTTTTGTCATTCATGAATATGTGATAAGGAGCATAATGTACAATTTCTGAATTAAAAGCAACTTTAATGTGTAATTAAGAACAGTTAAGAGACACTCACTCTCACAAATTGCTACTTTATGAGCAGAGGCAAAAAGGTTCGTTGATATTCTCCGGCAATGCGAACTTCTTTGGATAGTTCACCATAGACTGCTGCGCTAAACGGAAACTCACAAGGCGTTGAAGTGGCTGGACATGTGTAATCTTCTCTATTTGTTTCGAGTTACAAATCTCTCCCCCACAGTTTCTTTTAGGTCAAAGTTTGCCTTCATACTGGTGTACTCGTACACGCGACTGCGTGGCGAAATCGCTAAATTTGTATGTTTTAGGTTTGACAGAATTTAACAATTCACCGATTTAAAACAAATTTTTTGCGATTAAAGCATTAATCGATTAATCGATAGGTTAATTGATAAAGTGCCCAGCCCTACTTTTGGCAACTCCTGAACGTATGGTCATGGACCCTTGAGTCCAGAACGAGTTTTTAACGGCTAAATGTATTTTCTCAATGATGAATGATTATGCAAAAAGAGAAAGAAAATTATCCCCAAATTCTTAGAGACAAAACCTTGAGGCATATTTTCATAGCTTTTATACAAGAAAACTCGAGGCATCCGAATAGTTTATGTATTAAAAAATATTCAGCAAGGAATGATAGCTTCAAATATAGTTTATTCCTAGAGCCATCAGACGAATGGAACAGAGTGCCGAATGACACTGTGACATTAACATCGTCTGAGGCCTTCTTTAAAAAAAATTTAAAGCGTTTTACTTTATGCAAGTCATTAAACACTACCGTGTTTGATCACCATGTGTCGGCATGTTTTGTTTAACATGAGTCGAATTCGAATGTATGGCTATATTTTTCGTTTGTTTTTTTGCGTGACGTGTATATATGAATGTGCTTTCATTGCGAATTATTCTATTATTATATCTTCCACTCCTGTAACATCCTACGATAGAGCTAAAAGTATCAATAAATAAAAAAGATCGTGTGCAGCAAATCTATCAGTTTACAGAAGGAAAAAAAAGTTAGAATAATGTGTTGAAAATTTCGTAACTTAAACTTTACGTTAAAAGCAGCAAACAAAACGTTTGAAATATTACTAATTTTTGAATGTTTCACTGTTTGAACTGGTGTTTGTGCCGTAAAGCAAGAGCTGCGACTTTTGGTACGTTAGAGCATGCACTCTAGCTCACGCTGCTTTTTTGTAGTGCGTCAGCAAGCTAATGTCCGGCGCCTGTACCCATGGGTGTACCAACCGGGGGGGGGGGGGGGGGGGGGCAAAGGGGGCGCTTGCCCACCCCCCTCCCAGTTGTCAGGGTGGGGGGGCAAGGCATGTGTTTTGCACCCTCTGAAAGAGCCGCCACTGGGCAGTGCAAACACTGGCCGGCGGCACCCAAGGGATAGATACTAAGGGCGGCCCGGGGGGGGGGGGGGGAAGGGGGGGTCTGATTTGCCCCCCCCCCCCCCCCCACTAGCTTAAAAACAAGTTGGTACGCCACTGCCTGTACCGTATAAAAAAGCGGTTACGACCAGTGGGGAATTATACGTACTGCACGCCGTGTGTACCGCGAAAAACATTTTTGAGCTATAGCCTAAATTGTTCAAGGTGGGGCTTGTCATTTAATATTTATTTTACATTTAATAATGCTTCCGGTGGACATGAAACATGTGATTCCGTTCAGAACAGCCCGCGAGAGGATGTGTTGCTATCGTAGCTAAGATAAGATGATCCATGAAGATCTAGAGTCCTCGCTGCTGCTGTCATCCAAAATAAGCAGGAGACGCACACAATTCGCGCGATGGACGCCGTCATCTGCCACCTTGTGAGCAATAGCAGAACTAAATTGAAACAGAGAGTCCCTCCACTAGCAATGCTATAGTTTTTTTAGCTGTTTACGAGGTTGCGCATTGTGTTGTACCCCACCAAATACGAATTTCAGCGAATCGCGCAAATACTTGAATATACGTGATCAATGGCTTGTAGTGTGGTATGTGTTACGGAAAAAGTTTACTGAAAACCTCACTTCAATTACCTGCATCCTTTTGTTCAGTTGCCCAACATACGATCGAGGAACCGAAGTTCACTCGCAGATTTTGAAAATACGTATCAACAAACTCAATGTTTCACAGTGTATTCAGGCAGTCCTAGTACAAGTAATAGTAGGCTGCATTTTTGTTTTTAAAGCGATAGCTTTATGGGCGGCACTTTGCAGGCATTTGCTGCCCGTCGGTTGCCGTCGCCGCTCTTGCGAAGAATGGAAAAATACCTTCTTCTCTCCCCTCTTTTTGTGCGAAGAGAGGGAAGTCGGCACTTCTCGTCCGCCGTGCCGCGCGATGAAAGCGAAGAGGACAGCCCTGGCATCCCGCCAATAATTACGCGACGAAGGGAGAATCATCGTGTTGTCTGGTTGAAAGACTTGTTTTCACACATTACTTGCGTTATAGGAAATACAGTATTCATTTGCTACGCGTAATGTTGGACGGTTTTAGAAACTTCCACCGTGCTTATCCACTTACTTCACGGATCACTGGTGACAGGCATCAGTGGCATCCACGACGCGAACCACGACGGCTATGAAAATTAACGACGTCGCACCTCTGTCCTCAGTTTACCTGACGGCACCATTCTTTCCGCATTGCGCGACCGCGCTACAGCTATATCTTTCCTTTCATTGCACATTGTGTGCGAAACATAGACTTTTTTCTTTATCCATGACTTGAAAGCATAGTTGATTCGTTCGAATAAAAGCTTGCGCTGGAAAGACTGTTCTTTCAGAAATACAGAATATTTTGTCTATAATTTGTCTTAGTTTTTTTTTTTTCTTCTCGCAAGAAAATCCGAGGTATCAGTAGAAATATAATTACTCAGAATAAAAAATATGTACGACTAGGAATGAGGGAAGCCTATTAGGAGTACTGTTGGATCTTCATTAAAACGTTATTTATGCGCATCAGGTTTCAAAACGTTTGAAAAGTGCGCCTTTTTCTCGCATTTGGAAATTGTATTTTTGTTGCAATTAAGATTTGTAATGTTCACAACAGCGATTACAAGAAGGCTCAGTAACCTTCTGAGAAAAGTACATTTGCCATGATCTTTGTTTTGTTTTAAGAATGCCTTCTCCTAACAGGTGGTATAGGGCCACAATCAGAAAAGCGTAACGAACTGGAATTCACAAGCTCAAAAATACAACATCCCGATAGTCAGATGTCCCAAAAATCTAGAAGCAAATCACTCAGACTTTAAGTTGAAAATATATGAAAAAATAAAGCCCTTCTAATATCGCTTAGAAACAGCAAAAAAGAAACGGTGTCCAGAACGTCAATAGGCAATCTCGAAAATCTATCATTGCATTTTATACTTAATGAGTCGGGTGCTGAATCACTAAACTTCCTTGAGAAACATACTTGGTTCTTGCTTACCTTACAGGTTGACACCAATGACTCGATTAAATAATATCTTCACTCGTATCACACAATTGATGTCAAACTGGGAGCTGGTGGCAGCGCAGGTCACAAGAATGCTGACAGGTTCTCGTGGACTTTTTGATGGCCCTAAAGAGGGTTTGTACTGATAATGAGCTGGATACATCCACGTGCATTGCAACGTGCTTCTGGCCATCGCGTGCACCTGAAAACACAAATGCAGTTTGGTGTAACATAGCACGAAATTAATACAAACTGGTGACAACAAATTTAAAAAACCACTTCGTCAACCAACATTTCCCACAAGTGGTTTAGCTTCTCCGTCCCTTAAAGGGGCACTAAAGCGCGTTTTGAGATCCTCCTTTTCTGGCCAGAACTCAAGCTACGAGCTCTAAGCATACTAAGACATCGGCGATAATTCCAGTCTTTGTGTACAAAGCACAACACTGCCATCACATGTTGCCGCTATGTTGCTGAGATGCAAAAATGCAGAACCATGTTCATTGCCGGTTGGCACTCGGTATCAACTCGGCACAGAAGGCACGCAGTCCCCCGGCAGCAAAACCTGCTTTTCTTGGACGCAGTTTCTGCAGTTTCCATTACGTCGTCAACGTCGACAGGTCGTTCCGCAATCCGGAGGCGGCCATCTTAGCCCAGTGAACGTAGCGCAGCTGGCACTGCTGCGGAACTTCGCTGCTTTTAACGGCTTCGTTTGCTAGTTTGACAAAATTAGTGGTAAAAACGTCAATGCAACCGAGAGGTTCTGCTCGTTTGGATTGGGAGGCAGAATTACAGGCGGCCTTCGATGCTGCTGAAGCTCAATAAACTCAACAACGTTTATTAAACAACGCGCGTGACCTACTTGCAAAACGAGACCGAAAGAAGATGAGGCGGGAGGGCGGAACCTTTCTCCCGACAATCTGGACAAGGAAAAACAAAACAACATCTCGTTCCTCCCTTCGTCTCGGGTCCGCTTGGGGGCGTGTCAGTAGAAGGGAGGAAACCGCGCCGTCACTCCCTTTTTCTCCTTCTTAGAGTGTGGTGCCCGATGTGCCAGCTGTGCGCGCCGAAGTACTTCACTCGCTCCATCCGGTAGGTTTAATGAGAGCAACGTGAAGGCGCGACCGGCGAGACTTGCGACACCCTAATGGGCAGACGATGGGCCACGACAAGAGCGAGCCGAGCCACTGAGCACTTTGAGTAAACAAAATACGTTACGTTGCCGGGACAAGATGGCACTTTGCAGATTGAACGACTGGAGAACCTTTCCGCGTGGAGTTCCGCTAACAAGCATGCCCCTGCTGGAATACGTCCTGAACTTCGCAGAACGTTACTTTGTAAACGGTTCTCTTTGATTTCCGAAACCACACAGCTGCTCAAACGATAGATTTCGGCCCTTTGTTGCAACAGTCACCGGACTTCATTGAAGTGAAGTTTCGCTCGTTTTCGATCTGATGACTTTGACAGTCATGTCAGGTATATTTGTGACACTGCTAACTCAAACTGAGTTGGTCCAACGTTGGTCACGATACATGTTTAAAAAAAACACCATGGTCAAACTCAACTGCATGTTCAATGTTGGTTGCGACGCGTACAAAGTACACCCCAAACGTATGTGAAGTTTTGTGAGCGCTGCGCAAATCCTTTCATACGGGTGTGCTCAAAATAATCGAAGCTACACACATCGTTAGTATGCTCGTACCTACTTGCACGATGGTAGCGGAGTGTAAACAACAAATTCCTTGAAGTCATTGTGTTACAGGACAAATAAAAGGCACCAGGAGCTGTCAGATGCCGCGATCATGAACAAAA